>DWDT01000255.1:0-23874 GCA_018245595.1 Microceris scylla
ATGTGGCTTAGGAGGGTTAAGGGTTTACATTACGTGTTCGTTACGATCCAACAGGTTAGCTTGTTGTCACCTCAATACCATTTACGGTTATAAACACCTCGGTCCAAAGATTTCTGAAACGACCGCGAACATCAACGCCATAAACACAAAGGTACGTTATTCGCTGCAACCGTTACAGTTTGTTGCCACCTTAACAACAGATCTTAAAGGAGTCAATACTATATTTAAACGTAAGGCCATTCACGGCGTTAATTTCGCGTTTGCTAGACGTTCGATACATACGGTCGCTTAAGTCGGTAGACACCTCAATAGGCCATGTAATGCTGATAGGCATCACGGCCTTGAGGTTTCGACAATGACCCTGAGCGAGGGTATCGCACGCGGCGCAAGTTCACGACCAGATTGTACTCCATGAAGATTTGCGCTGATTTAAACAGTGTACCACAAATATTGAATCACGAATCTGAAGGTTGTCGCGCAATGACAGGAAGTGTCGTGCGATACACTAGGGGCATCGCAACTTGTCTGCTTAAAGTCTGTCAAACTTAAAGCTGTCAACATATAGTAACCCAGGCTGACAAGCTATGGGTTTTATCTCTTCTCTTCGCGAGAGGAGATCGTGCTGAACAGTGGGATGAAGAGTGAGTTGAATTTAAGAGTTTAGAATTACCGCTGATCTGTTTGATTGCAAGTTATTATTATATCATTAAGCCAGTTTCTTTGCGGTGTAAGCAGAATGCTAATACATATATGTATATCTCTATCCTTACAGATCTGACACATTTTACAATTTCCACTTTTAAATGCACGTCAGTTTCGGAGTTTAATATAAAGCAGGGATAAAATAACTATATTCGCAGCGCAACTGCTATATTAAGGATTGTAATATTAACATCGGACTAAAGCATGTTATTACAATGAAAAGTATTAATACCCGAGTGCACACTGCGGACTGCAGTCCCCGCCCAATTTGTTAGGTTCCGGCATATTGCAGTCCGTACACTTTGCCGGCAAGCTTGATTTATGGCATTTTTAATAAGTGTGCTTAAAGCTTCACTATACTAAAAGATGATTCAATAAAAATTTAAAGATTTTTTTTTATGTGAAATTTTATCGGTTATCGAAATTATGGCATTCAACATTATGGCAAAGATGTGTTAATTATATTTATTATAATAGCGAAATATTTCGTTATAAAAATATTTTTAAAAACCTACCCTTCAAGAACGTTATGAGTCTGTTATATATAGAAAAATACACGACTTACGCATCCAAAGTTCCCAAAATTAAACTTTCTATTCCCATAAATACAATCTTGATAAATTGTCGACCATTGTTCGATAATTGTAACTGATATGAAACAAAATAATCATTGTTGTAATCAAATATATCATATATGAGTATATGGATATAATTTAAGAACAAAAGATATCATCACAGCAGAACAATGTTAACAGTATTAAAGCAACAAGAACAGTAATAATCGAATGAACTTTACAAATCTTTGTGGCGGGAAAGTTGCAAAGTTTACTTAAGAATTGTGCGTTCAAATGTCTATGTATAGAATATTTAACTATTATCGAAAACATACATGTTGAGTGTAGTCTATTTCATACATGTAGGTATTTAATTTCGTACCTATCTTTACCTCTAAAATGTAGCGAGTAAAAAGGGTGTTGCAGAAGGATGTACAATCTTCAAAACAGAAGTGTGGACAGAAAGTATGGAGGAAGTATCTCAGGTCTGGAGAGATAAAGATATTTGGCACTCGGTGCGCTCTGCCTACCCCGTAAAGGTTCGGAAGTAGCGATGTAATATTTATAATTTATTGTAAAAGTGTAAAAATAAAGAATTTAAAGCTGTAGTAAATGAAATATATTACTTAATAGCAATGACTCCTAAAAAGCGCTGGACGCGATCTCAACAAGGTGACGCAATACTCATTGTGCAAACTTCGGAGACGTCTCGCAGTTCGTTCTACTCCATCCCTTTATTTACAATAATTGCCGTTGTATGAACAACGTTTCTTGACAAAGAGCCGCGAAAATAAAGTTCCGTGCTCCGTTTCATCCTAACGTTAATACATTATATACACGTACCTACATAAACTAATAAATTAACTTTCTCGTTTGTCTGATTATTTTTGCAAGGCAATAATGAATTTTTGATTACTATCAATAATTCGGCTGCTCATTATAATTATGTAGTACACGAATTCCAATCCTATTCCGAATGTTTGGTTATCTACAAGGATCTTATTAAAGCAGCAGAAGCAATGTTATTTGCTATGATATGTTAAGAAACAATATCGTTTTACTGAACTTACAATAAATATAGCTAATTTATTGAATTTGACATCTCTTTAACTTGATCTGTCTGTGAGACATTACATTATAAACGCCTAAATTGATTTAGTCTCGTGCGATTTATTTTCCTTTCTGAAAAATGGTAAATTAACCGATTACCGACTAGGTGTTTCTTACAAAATTTTCATACTAATTGGGATTGCACGGTGGGATGATGATCTGCGGAAGGCTGCAGGCAGATGCTGGATGCGATAAGCCGAGGACAGGGCCCGATGGCGCTCATTGGGGGAGGCCTAGGTCCAGCAGTGGACTGAAACAGGCCGGTGATGATGACGATAACGATATTTTCTTGCCACTAATATATAAACCATGGGAATAATTTATTTTAGATTCTTATTGGTTTTAAAAATCACGTAAAATAGTCCTTCTTTGTTATCACTGTAAAAGTGCTCTCCATATACCGACATATGTATCTTTGTTTCTGTTTTCGATTACAAGATAGCTATATATTCAATTCCTCGAATGACATACATAAATCTTCAATATCGGAATATGTTCACATATTTCTGTTATTAAATTTCTTCGTACAAAACAATTACGTTTTGTATTCAAAAGCGTCCGCAATGCGTAAGTAGGTACAGAATCTTACTCTGCCCCTAGATGTTTTAAAAAATCTAATTCGTTTTACTGCGGTCACTTTGCATTTTCGAAAGCATGGTCATTTGTAAATATTAGCGGAGAATACGCCTCCGACCCCCACGATGCGCCACGTGTTGTTGTTGCCTCTACGGTATAAATTACAAATCCTGTAATCCTTACTACATTCTTTTCATTCATGATGTCCTGGTACATTTTTTACTAGTTTTCATTTGTGCTCGACACTCTGCACTTTCACTCTCTTACTCTTCTGGTTCTCTGATTGACTATTTATAAATGTCAGGATAGATTGGCAGATAATTGCATTCCATCTTAATGAAAGACGTGCGGTGGACGGCCCCAAATTAGCAAACATATACATACATTCGTATACAACATGTCTGTTAACAAAACAAGACAAATTTATTTAAATGTAAAAGAGGATTTGAGAATTATATTAAATAGAATAGGTATCACGTGGTATTTAGTAAAGTTGAATAAACCAGCTTTTCATGCGTAAAATTAGTCTAGAAATTCAAATACACGGCCGCTGGCGAAATCGACATTTGCTTTGCTTTGTCTTAGGTAGATATTTAGGTATACCTGCTTAGATATGTTCTTTTATCATTGCGAATTCCATCACAAACGTAAATATACGCAAATAAGAAAAATGTACCACGAGGATCTTCATATACCGAAAATTAAATGATATTTTCGTATGCCTATGTTGCTCTCAATGTTTATGAAATCATAATTCTTTTTTGCGTACTTTTGAAATAACCTCATACAGATCCCTTTCATGAATATTACGTTTTAATAACGGTGTTTCATTCATTATTCAAGTGATATAACTTACGAGCAATTATGTGGAAATTAGGTATTGTCATCACATGTGATAATTTTCATTGTGTCGTATGCGTAAAATGATTGTTCATCTTAAATGTATACGTCAAAAACCGGAACAGTTGAGGATTATTCGAATTAAGAAACCCCAGACATTATTTCTGTAAATAAAAAGTTTCAAATCTTTGACAATTTAAATAATGCGTTGCTTCTGTACAAGAACGTCGACGAAAGATAAGCTCAGAAGATTGTGACCTAGAAACACGCGTGTTTCAAATCCCGCCCAGACGTTCTCAGCCGGCTGAGTTACGAGACGTCTCCCGCGATACTCGACCTCAGTGTTTATTACCAACGCGAAGCCATCAGCTGTGTGTGGTGTAATCACCATCATTAAGCACTTAAATCAACTCCGGCTACTTGCTATTGACACAAATATCGTTAGCTGAAAAAATAAATTTAACTACACGTACACCAAATCATTTTACGAGCTTCCGAAAAACATTAAACTAACGCAGCCTATGCGACCGAAGGACCTGAATGGGGAATTACGTTATGATGTTCCACAAATAGCGCTGCTGAATGCAGATGAGCCCTGTCTAATCTAAAGTTGGCGCTTGTGACGACGCTAGAAATAACAGCAGTGCTTGTAGAAATGTCGATGTCCAATCTTTTAGTGCCGCTGGCCGGCCGCGTTACGTGAAGCTCCACTATTGATCAGTCGGTGCGGTAACGATCACATCTCCCAGTCGAAAAGATAACACATACAGCACATGAGTAAACGAACCACCGTCCAGTACCACAGTAAGGTTTCTAAATGTAATAAAACATTCGGTTGCGCAATAAAACCCAGCTGGTTGAGGGATGGCACGTAAAGTGTATACACTTTATAAAGTTATTTACAAACATTCGGCCAGCAGTTTCACGAGCGTCTGGGGTTCAGCGCTTCTGAGACAATTATGGGACCTTTGACTTCGCACTTCGCCCGCACTTCGATCTTTACAAACAAGGCGCTCAAAATCTTTACGGATCGCGGGTTTGTTTGCCGAGACCGATTCAAACGGATCGAGATTAAATAATAATCGATTGTTATTTTTTGCACCGAAGGTGTCAAAAGTTTTTGCTGCACCGTCATTATGACGGCCACAAATTGCAATCGTATCGGTTGTGGTCGGGTTTTCGTTTGAAACGAACACTCAATTAATTTCGGATTCGATTTGACAGCACCAAATTATAGGATAATCGTCTAAGTCGAAGTTTGAGTTGACTTATCAATGGTGGTAATATAAGTTATTTGGTGTAGATAAGTTTTTGAACGGAGCGAGAGCTATCAGCAGGCGTGAGAGTTCCGCAATGGGCGGTGTCCATTACTGGCCGCGAGTGATTGTTTAATGAGTGTTAACGAAGAGGCGCGCCGATGTAAAGGTCAGTCGAGCGGGCGAGGAGCAATGACGAATGTGAGGGGTTGATGAACGCGGGCGGTCTATTTTGGAGCGACTAAAAGCGGCGGCGGGCTCACCGAGTGACATTTAGTCGGCTAGGTGCATCCGATACTGTACTATCAGAAAGTACCACATGTCGCCGCAACCCAATAACAATTATGACAAATCTTGTAACTCATACATATGGCGATATAATCTAATCCCCATTATAACTCCAACGAATTACATATATTTAGAACCAGTTCATTGTAAATTCTAAATTCCAAAATTATTGTTGACTTTAATGGTTTCAAAAAAAAGCACGAAACGTTCTTATGTCACGCCTAATACTTTTATACAAAATGCTTCAATTCGAAGATTCTAGAGAATTTGAATCTCTTTCAATTGAGAGAGGATGTTGGATCAACAACACGAGCATTCTTTCTACGCTAACAAGTCCCACTACAAGCTGCTAAGCGATAAGCGGAGTAAGATATTGTGCTGATGATTTACGAATTTTAGCATTTAACCATCAACATCATTTTAGATTATTGTATCAGTTATGTCAGTAAAGCTACGAAAGTATATCAAGAAGTTTTACTTTTGACTAATTTAATAATAGTAGGTATATATACATCGTTTTGGAAGGCACAATAATCTAATTAGGTCCTGATATTGTTCTTAAGTATCAGTTACAGATCGTTGGAGATTTTGGAGTAGAAAGAAATATGTATTTCGTTACATACTAGGTAGTACAAGTTCCTGAACTATGTGTTCCTCAGTGTGTACCATTATTGGTACGTTTTCCCAATCCGAGCCGAGCTGCGTGGCAAATTAGATTAAACTGTGAGAAAATTAGTCTGCTCGTAACAATAAATAAATTCACGATTTCACGTTAAAGCTTATAATTATCGGAAACTCGTTTAGACATCTTAGAACGTGTTGCTGGACGCCTGGTAACGATATTAAAAAAACATATTTTTGTTCCATAAGACCACACATTTAATTTGTAAGCTGTCGTTCAAAGTATCAAGAACATGGCTGAATCCGTTCCTTAACTGTTAATAAATTACTTTTAGAACTGTCTTTGAGACAAATTAATCCATTTAGCGTTTAGCGCATTTAGCGTACGTAGCGTTTAGCGTATTTAGAATAATATCCTTAAATATGGGATAAAAGTTATGCTACTAAGCAATGTACTGATAAACGTATAACATTAACTCAGTGGAAATTTAAGCTCATAAAACATATGTGAAGTGGTGAATACGAAATGAATAAAATAGGAAACCGAAACTGGCGCGCACGATTAAATATAGTAATGACTGAAGAAGAACCGCATCAGATCAAAGATATTTGGCACTCGGTGCTCTCTGCTCATCCCACAAGGGACAATATAACAGTCATATACAAACAGGAAAATCTTTTAAAACACTACCAAAGTGAGATCATTGTAAACGTATCAGATACGTACAAGCAATATGTAGAACAGAATGCGCGATCGCTCTGTGTGCACACGGCATTAGGAGTCTCGGAGGCAAATTTATCAGCAATCGGCCGAAGAACACGCCATTAAACAAAAATGATACAGATCGAGTGACCGCGCGATATCGGATTGCAAACGTTTTAATTAGGGTCTTGCGTTCACAATACCGCACTGTTCGAGACGCGGCGGGTTTTTTGTTATTCGAACAACAGGAACGAACACACGAACACGTCTGACGATGGATTAAGTACATATTACTAGAACATAACATCGTTTGAAACGCAAACCGGAATATATTATATTCGTATTATAAAACGTGTGAACTTAGCAAACCGAGGAATTTGCCGTAAGTGTTGTCCAGATTGTTCTCTAAAACGTGTAAACTCTACCTACCCCTAACTTGGCTAGCATGGCAGACTATTGACCTATCTTTTACTGAGAAGAGACCCGTGTCTAAAGGAAATTGATAAAGGGTCGATATTGATGATGATTACCATAAACGTACATAAACAAATATTAATTTTATATATTTGATAGAGCGTCAGCATTGTAAAGGGTATGTTCAATTATAATTGTGGGTAAATGACCACTGTAATTTAATCGTTTTTCATATGTACTTTTTCATAGTGTAAACTACATCGGTAAACCTTATAAATAAATAAATGTATAGGATGGAATAATTTCATGGGATATGAGACAGTAACCGACTTGAGGTGGGTGAAAGATGCGCCTGCGCAGTCAAGGACAAGGCGACTGTCTTAACAAAACTACGTTTGTTCGTTTTTCTTCAAGCGCCTTCACAGTCGACCGCGTCCTAGAATTAGCATCACGTTTCAGCCCACGCCAGAAACCTGCATCTTACTGCGTTTTGCCTAAAAATTTTAATTATTAATTTTGATACAATTGCCATAGATTCAATAATATTATCTGCTTTGTTGTTCAAACCATTTCTCAACTCCGATATAGGTACTTAATCACCTAAATGTAACATTTTTAATTAGACATTAAATATATGTAAATTAAAACGTATATTTCTACACTTACATATAATTATGATAATGAACTCGAAAAAAAATCTTTAATACCTTTTTTTCGATACGTTCGCTTGTTTAAATTGTATTTATAGATTACACAGACTGGTATAATAAGTTATCGAGACGCATTGAAGCGTGCTAATCTTATTTCTCAATCTCCTTTTTTATCAAGACATTAAATGTCACCAGACAGTAAGTAATATGAATATACGGAAAAATACGGGCAATCTCGTCGAAAGTGTGCTTTTGAAACGACGTACTTTAATCGTACGTGTGTACTACTGTTCACGCTACACTGCACCCTGATACTTATGGGAGTATGTATATGTATTGCTCAGTTCAACAACATAAAGTTCAGGTACTGCTGGTACTTAATGTTTCCTTGGTAGTCTTGACATCTATTTAAGATGTCGGTCTTTTTTTGGGACTTGAAGTGAAACAATAGACTAGAAGTAGTAGATTTATAATACCGTATAATTAGTACACATATTGTTAAATCTATGTTTTATTTACATTTATCGTGTTTAATGAACCTTTTGCGAATTATAAATTAACCATATAATAATTTGTTTTAGATTATTGATATTTTAGAAATCGTTTTCGAGGATATTTTTTTGTACTTCGTAAAAATGTTTCACCTTTGTATACAATTAGTTACAGACTATGCGTTTGCTGGTGGATATTCTCCCGAGCAGTATCTCCGTCGGACCGCGAATAAATAGGTTAATCGATATTTTGATTGTGGCATTCGTAACACAAATTAGCGGTCAACGACCACGCCGGTGACCCAACACCAGGATATTAGCGTCAGTCGAGATCTTTCGCACGCACGCAAATCGGCCAAGTCATTACAATGACTAACGAAACGATCGCAAAAACATACGCAAAAATTGCGCCTTTTATTCTTGAGGAAACCTGTACATAGGAACTAGTTAAGTCACTTTTAAACCTTGCGGCGTTAGTTTCGAATAACACGAGGCAGAATAGAACCTGCCGCTCGAAGCCGAACGTCGCGAGATCAGCGGGCGTTCGGATTTCGTTCGCAAAAAAGCACAGGCGGCGACTCGCGCCGAAAATGAGTAGTAAAAGTGTTGTAAAGCAAACAGTGCTTTCATTTTTATTCGTCCTCGCATTCTATTCAGGTTTGGCTGTCACTTTTTCTTTCGTTGTGCGCTAGCGGGAGGATCTCTCGGCCGCGCTGCCTTGACCTTCGGGCGCGATCGGTCGCGCGGGCGAGCGTCGACCCCGCCGCGCGCTCCGCACTGCACCTTCCGTAATCATGTAGGTATTCGCGTGACGATTATCACGTGGTTCATCTGTGCCAATTTCCGCCTGGAGCCGCCGCCGCCTCTCCACACCACGAATATCGCGGTGCAAATGTCAATAGAATTGTTCGGTACTGTCAGCAACACATCCCAGACATATTTCACCAGTTGCGCACACTGCAGCGTTAAAAATCCCAATTATATCCCACTAAAGTGAATGGTTCCTAGACTATTCCCTTCCGATACTGTGGAAATCTTGAGTCGGAATATTTTACACCTGTCTAGAAAAGTTTTAAATTTAATATAACTTAATAAATATTTTCCTTTGCAAGATATCCGGTTGGCATAGAAAGAGAAATAATGAAGATGGTTTTAAGGAGTTTGATATACTGCGGGACCTAATGTAGTTTTAATTAACTTTCCTGTTTTACGGCAACAATTTATATGGTAATAAAATATGAATCAATAATAATCAGCTGCGAATATTTAACTCGTATATATTACAAGTGGTTAGTTAGTAAACATCAACTAACAGAGGAAATGGCTTCAAATGAGATGGAACAGTGTTTGCTAGTGTCGCTGTCAGCAACACGAAGGTACGTCTTGTAAGGGCGCCTCGCCAGCCGTGACGCCGCTTAGCTTCCGTCGGGACACACCGCTCTAGCGGATGGTAAACAACCTCATGATAGTCTTTATCTAATTTAAAGAAAAAGACGAAAAAATTTATAAAAATCTTAACCACCGTACCTATTTAATACAGATTGACTTTTCCCGATCAGCAAATTAAGTATTTTCAAAACAATTGAACCATGTTTCCTATAAGATATATAAAGAGGAAACATTTACATACAATACCACTGTATTGTGTTCATAAGAATTATTGGTTTAATTTGAACATTATTTTCTCGAGCTCGAATAATTTGAAAGGTACAAATGAGACGTTTGGCGGGGCCGCGGCTGGCCGTGCGTCATGTGCGCTTGTTAGCGAACATACGGCCACTTGAATTATCGTGCGTTAACGGCGCACACATGAATGGCACATACGTGAGCGTACGCGATTCATTCAATTTGTTTACTCCGACGCCGACGCCTCGGTCAAGGGCGCCGTCCATCGCCCGCTGTGACCCGACGAAAACGTTACACTCGGGTACGTAAGCGGCGATGATGTTACAGCAATTTTAAATCCACCTCGCACTCGGACCGTTCAAATAAATCATTTAACAACAATGCATCCACGACGAATTATACGGAATCCTTGTCGACTGAAATTCACAAATTTCGTGTAAGAACTTTTGGACATGTATGTACGTGGAAACGAAGTGGCTGAATGGAATCGTTTATATCCACATATCACTTATCACAAATCAAACAACTGTAGGCACGATATCGAAGAGCTAATCAATCGTGTATCGTAAGTTCGGTTACGCTGTGTTTGTGGGGCCACACGTGGCATTGCATTGTGGTACGAACGTTTTGTTGATAATTACTCGTAACACATTGCTGTAAGGGCTTAGCAACGGCCGGGCCACATGCTGCCCCCACGTGGTCCGCGAGACCTTCGGGACCACCAGCTTATAGGTCATTTACTCCAATTACGTAACACCCGTGTAACAACTCTGTATATAATCGGCGGAATTTTTATTGAGTGATTATCCGCCATTTTTTATATGCGGTGAAGTCAGCGGACATCGCTAAATATTCAGCCAGTGTATCATTCGACGCTAACAATAACGCACAAAAAACTCTAACCGACCGAATTATCTCACGTCGATATCTAGTCTCAAGTAATGAACTGCGTCAGGAATCGTGCTAAATAAATAAGAGCCGCGGTGGCCGTGATGCGAGGTGCTTCAGTGTAGGCTTTATATCGGGCCGAGATGCAGCCACATTCCACGACGATGAGTCGCCGTGGACCACCGTTGGAAGTTTTTCTCCGAGCGCGTAAACAGCGCTCCCGGAGAGATGTTCGTTACTTAGATTTTAATACATTTACGAGTGTACTAGCCCGCGCCGACATGAGTGATCCATTGAGCGACGTCGCGGGTGGAGCGGAGTCAACGCCCAGACGGATTAAAGGGCCGATTAACGAGTATAGTTTAATTTATAACCGGAATAATAAAAGCTCACGGAAGGACCGCCGCGGCGCAGGCCTCCTCGCAGAGCCGTAAGTCATAACCGAAATGTCAACAAAACATTCGCCGGCTGCGTGCGTTCCGTTCCGTATTCTTTCCACGGGTGGCTTTTTAAGCTTCAGCGCCGACCAGCTTTGTACCCTGTCCCCATAGATTAGAGACGCTATTTGGTCGCCCACAGCACCGCCAGTGGGACGCACACCGCCGCCTCAACTTTCGGTTTCGCACAAGCGCTAACATTGATTTAGAGCGAGTCGATAAAAAGCAACAGTCCCAACACCGAAACCAGTCGCGCCAGTCGAAAACTGTAATTATGTTAACGAGGTGCGGGCCCACATGGAGGCAGGGCGTCGGTATAAGCGCACGTACGAAACGATAGTGAAAGAGGTGTTATAACATTAGACGTTATTAGGGCAGCGGTGGCCGCATCTGCTCGATAGCAGCAATCCATTTATCGAGACCGGAAAGCGCGATGAGATTTGCCGTTGAGCCGGCTGGCGATGGAGCAGCGTGACTGATAAGGTGGTTACACAACGGGCTTAAGGAGCCAAGGTCGCGGCAGATGTGGGAAGCACAAGCGGGCCGTTCACGGCTTATCTCAACAATGTTTGCTGCGTATAAATAAGCAGCGCGTCGACGCAGCGCGGCCCGCGAGCGCGATGTTTATAGGTGTGAACGCACTTGGTCCCGGCGTCGTGAGAACTCCGCTGCTTGAGCGCGATGATGCGAGATAAGCTGACACGTGGTAATCGGGCCTCCCGAGCACAATGTGTCAGTGTAACGTTGTTGACGCGGTGTTCGCCCGCCGACGACATATGTGTTTGGCGGTGTGGCGTCAGATGTGGTCGTGGTAGCATTTGTATTAACGCCACGAGAGCCGTGAACGCGAGCAGTCGACCGATAAAGAATTCGCGCGCTCGGCAGGAGATCGCCTAAAATACCTAAACGTATTTATTTGTTTTTAATTATAACATTGAACTCTAAAGCCGTTTATTTTTATTTAGTTGTCGAAAAGCTGCTTGCTTGCGAGCGTGCCCGACTTCATCGTGGATAATGCACATAAAAGTGAGAAACGGTGCAGCGCGTAGTGCGCGCTGACGAAGCGAAAACCATTCGCGTCGGGAATCCGGTCACAGGCAGTGGGTCAGTGGACCTGGCAGGAACGCGTCCGCCGGCATCCCTACCCCGAAGGCCGCCATTCATAATTAAAATGACATCAACCGCGTGGGAACACATAAATGCCAAACGACGAGACCGGTCCGACTCGAGGATTTAATTACGCCACGACCGATTGATATTGGCGTAAACGACATTCGTCGAAATGTTCGTTGTTAATAAATAACGAAACCGAAAGCCGCGGGGGTAGCGTCTACAAAAAAGACAAGAGCGTGCAGACGATCGCGATGCGTCAGCGCAATGCACTTCTCCCGTCTCTGTCGGCGGAAGGCGCACTTGTCGTCCTATAGCCGTCCCTGTCCGGCGCGAGGCCCCGCCGACCTTCCCGAGCGCCGTCTCGTTTCCGTCGCGACACTTTGTTTGAGGAAGTGCGTATCGTGCTTACGGGATCGCTCTATAACCGGCAGCCGCTTTGCATCGCATACCGAACGGATTAGGAGTCGAAGGTTTAGTCATTGAAGAGAATCAATCGGGCGGCGCGCGCGTGTGGCCGCGACATTTCCCCCATAACAATGAGTGATAGTGCAGCCGTCTCTTTCGCGGCGGACCTTGCCGTGCTGTTGCTCCGGCCAGGTTCAATATCCCAGACCTTGGGTCGATCGAGAGTACCCGCAAGAGGCGGTTGAAACTAGTTACCTGCCACCTGCAATAATTTATAATTTAGTAACTATTTTTAGCGACTTATTAATCGAGAGAACAGAACAATCGCAGATACGTTGAGCGACGCCGGTGTTGATCGGACGACTTCAAAGAAAATATATTTTTCCATAATCTTTGTCGTGGTCGGTGTCCATTTAAACGGGGTCACGTTACGACGTATACGACTGCACATAAAAAATGGCGTAGTTTACGATTTCTCTACCAGGAAAACTAATGAAGCGTCGGTGGTCGGCGCCGCGCCGCTCAGCGCCCGCCACGAATTTGTGAGCGGTCAATTAGATGTCGGGCGCATCGCAAAAATATAAATATTAGTAGAACCGACAAAGGTTTTTAATCACCGATCTCGATGCGTTTTGGTCCTTTTGCGGTCCGAAATTACAGGCTGCGAGTTCGCTCACCCCGGCGTGCCGCGCTTAGGGCAACTATGCTCTCGTGGATCGTGTGAAAAATTACCGGAGATTTTGCTCTTATTTCGCATTATAAGTGGCATTCGATATGTATAATTTTTGCATCCGGCCGATTAAGTTTAGGGCGCTGCGGGCACGCACACGAAGAGCGCGGGCTCGAATTAGTTGTGCAGATTATCGAATTAAAGATCGATGACCCGCAGCAGGCGAGGGCTGGACGAGCCGATCGTAGCTAGAATTTCAAATTGTGTCGAAAAAGGATGAAAACGAAAGCGGCTGGTCGCAGAGCGTTCGGCGCGAGCTCGCTGCGCCAAGGTTACGTAGTAGGGGCGGCGACCGGCGAGACGGGCGTGACGTCACGGGCGCCGGAAACGATTGTCCGCTCATAGTTACGGTTACATTTTGAGTTTAGAAGAAAGTGCTCGCGTGGGCTAGGTCAGTGCGCTGCACTCCGCGAGGCCGCATCATCATTACATCAGCGCCGCGGATCACTCTAATCACTCAGAGATACCGAGCGACGTAAGCGCCACAAATACGACGCCACAGTGTTGAAGCGACGAAGTCATTGACACTTGTTTATATACCTCACTCATTATCATAACTCGCTATATCATAATTGATTTGCGAATTCGAACATAGACAATTTGAAAGGAATGCGTTCATTTAAATCGTTAATGAGCTATAAAATAAATGAATTGAATCAGATAGTTGTGGTGTTTTAAAAAAGAGTATAAAAGAGGATCGCGTCGTTTTGAAAATGCTACAATACAAGAAAGCAGACGGCCTCGCAGCGCCGATAGCCGATAAACACATTAATTACTACGGGTACACTACTGCTCGGTCACTGCTATAAACGAAACATATTAATTCAATATCATAATTTACTTACGGCTACTACCGACGAGCTAATGGAATGGTGATGTATTAGGCGAATGTATTAGATAGAAGTGCATAGAACATAAAATAGAATCTATGACGTAACTACTACCTAATAATAACTGCGAATAAATATTGGGCATATATTATTTTTTGTACTTGTGTTACGCTATAATACTTCCATATTAACGATACACATATGTACAATATATTTATATGTATATATGTACAATATATTTATATGTATATAAATATATTTAGCATGTACAATTGAACACGTCGATACATACCAAACTTGTAATGACAACATTTTTTTTTACTTACAATCAGCCAGAGGCCAATGTCTGTTCTGCTATACAACTCATTAAGTGATATATTATTTTGAATTTTAATGGATTTACTCAAGTCCATGTCAGGATGACTAAACGGTATGACAAACTGCGTAAATTTGATGTTCACGGCGTCAAAAACAAAATACTGTAAGCACATTGTCTCACTCTAATATTTAATATTGTCTTTCTATTTTCCATATAACTCATTTCTAATCAAGCGTGCTAATGACTCCTTAAGTAGAGTATAGTGTAGCTTACCAACTCCACAGTGGAACTGCCTTCTCCGCAGCGAGATATTTACCTGAAAACAAGAAATAAACAACATGAGACCATATCGCGGCTATAAAATCATTCGAATAATATATGCGCAATACATCTGGCAATAAAATAAATGTTAACCACGCGGCTCTTGCTATATTTTTTTTCGTATTATGCCACTTATCGATTATTGGTTTTCCTCGTTTCGATAAAGCGTAGGCCAGTTCTGTGCGATCGATGATACTTGCGGCGATTTATTGGGGTTCCTTTGTTCTTGGCCTTTGGTTAGGTACCTAAAAGCAACTAGCATTTTTTTACGATCTATTAAAGCTTTGCCTTAAACTCCTGCGATACTATGTAGGTACTAGGAAATCATGATGTGTGCGGAGTTACAAAAATATTTGATCAGCGGTTTATTGGTACAATGATAAGAATGTAAGCAGACTGCGGACAGGCACGCACCGTCTCGCGAACATCAACAAGCAGGTTTGCGTACGTTAGTTAGACGTACTGGCCGCTTGTGCAATATCATGGAATCATTACAAATACTATTGATCTGTTCGTTCATTGGTTAGTGAGTACTTAGCCTGGGGTCGTGGGTTCGATTTCCGTCTAGGAATAATATTCACGCGATGAACACGCTACCATAAGATGGAAATGATTAATTATTAAAGTCGATCTGTTAAGTTTACGAAAACAAAAACCACCAAATTTGAAAACCAATAAATTACATAATATCTGTACAGTTGGAAAACACATAAGTAGCAAATGTACAGATATATATCAACGCAGTCAAGCAGTTGAGAGCTGGCAGTGTTCTGGACTAGTTGGCGATTTGTGTTTTAATAGCTCCAGAGGGTATGGAATAAGGAATGGTGTGAGAGCGGCGACGTATTTAAATACGTGGCCGTTAGCGCTTCCGACAGCCGCGTGACGCAGCGCCACCGGACCCGCATACTAAGCGGTAAGCTCGCAACTTATACCGCGCTACACACTAGAACCTTCTATTCTTTATGACTTCATCTATGTCTCTATTCGATTCAAGCACCAACACGATACAACCCTATTTATAACAAGCTTCTTGCTACAAAACTTTTTTATTTATTGCTACTTATGATAAGAATTTCATATTATTCGTTCGTGAATTTATAAAATAAAACTTAAGTAAGTATGTAGATAATGCGTTTTGTTAAAAAAAAACGAGATTACTGATTGAGCTTTATAAAAGCCGTAAATTTAATTTATTTAAGGTTTATCAGTATTTAATGACCGGTAAGTAAGCTCGACAGAGCGCAGTCGCTGGTACAATTCAGTCTAAGTAAAAAGTAGGAAGAGTGGGCAGCCTCCAAAACGAGTCTAAAGGCATGAAGTTAATCGAAGCAAATAGACCCGCAGACATGCGAGCCTCATTTGCGTGCCCGGCGGACTCTTATAGCCGGGGAACAGAGCTCAATGTTACCGTATAATATCGGTTATATTAATATAATTGTAGAAAAATAATACAAAGAGCGCGCGGCGGAGGGGCGGCGGCGCGCGCCCGCGCTGCAGCTCGCAGCTCGCCGCCCGAGCGTCTCTCCGCATAATTTTCACACGAGCCGTTTAAAATTTTAATGTGTGATAAAAAGTAATGAACAAATTCTCGGTCAGTTGTCATTATGGGTCCGACATAATTCAGCGTACGGCGGGCAGTAAAATTAAAAACGCGTAAAGGCCGCGGTGGGCTCGAGTCCTGCCGACTTCAATTAGATTTCGCGAAAGGCGAACAATAAGAAATAAAATCTGATCTTTTACGATCTCTCTGTCGAGCGTCGGTCAGTTGAACCGATCGTAAAAGGGGGAATGCAACGGGGCCGAAGCCGCTAAAAAACCAAGAGTTAACCGATGGACTGGAGTCGACCCGAAACGGCCGAGACGAAATTTGATGGGGTGGTTTATTATATCGAAAGTGGGTCACTCGCGTACGACGCCCGCAGCGGCCGCAGCGGCGCCGCGAGCACCATCTCTGCGGCAGAGACGACACGACGCCGGTACGTTCCACTCGCCAGCGGAGGATCACAGCGGAGACCTAGAGGTGAAGTATAAGATTTGCGTGGGAAACGATGTGCGACGGCCATTATTTATGCCAGCGGCTTCTCCGACGGATCGATTCAGTGCAAATTTTGATTTCGCAACATCGAATTCGCAGGCGTCCGTCGCACAAGAATACTCGCGGAATGCAAAACGGAATGTGGCCCGCTCTTTGTTGCGGATTCCCAGACGTCGGCGACGGCGAGAGGTAAAAAGCGGTCGCATGGACCGCCTTATAAATTATGAACCCAGGCGAAGGTTATTAGTTGTCGAAATGACAGCGGCTGCGGGCGCAGCGCCGCATGCGACGCCGGCGTCCCGTTACAAAACCTAGCCACTTCGCAAACGTAAAACGTAAAAACAGGCGAAGGGCGATAGGGACGAATATCCAGTTCCGCGGGCCCCTTTCTTGCGAGCCACCATTTAAATTCGAGGCCATCGTTAGGAACTTAATGCGAGCGACTAAAAAGAAGCCAACGAAACAATACAGGCTAGTAGCTCGCAGCCGGCGCTCTATAGCTATACGCGTCTTACACCTTTCAATATAAAAGAACATTATTTCAATTTACTCGTCAAAAGAACCTTTAAATAACGGTTGGTTTACCTTGATATTTATATTGTCTACTAAACACGTCAAAATGTATTCCTTTTAATCAAATTCTTTTTCAAATTCAATACAGAATTAATCTTAATCCATATAGAATTCAAACGTTGTCTTTAACGTAACTATTAAATGAAAAATCAACTCAAATCACACGTAACACCGATATGTTTCGATGCACTGAACTATTCTAGAAAGCGTTTAGAGTCAACGACTTATAAGCTAAATAAAGAAGAGCCTTTCAATACTCGCCAATTAATAATATTTACGTGGACGATGCAAAAGTTAAATACAAGCGGACCGGCCCCGCGATTGTTCTTCATCGAAGATTGTCTTCGATAAACATATGTACGTAGACATTATTTATTTGTATGTACATATTAATCCCTCTCCTGCCTACGTACTCGTGTAAGTTCAATGTTACTGCGCGGACGTACAACGCGCCTATTGACAACAATAAATACGGAATGATATTTAACGTCCAGGCGTGTGATAAGTTATTTATAAGAGCACAAAGAAGATGGAAGGTCGCGTCCCGCAGCGTCGGGGTAGGTCGGGAGAAAAACAAATGATGTAAATTAAAATATATCTAATCAGGGTGCGCCTAATGCCCACGTTGTTATTAAAACATCAATTCGATGGAGGATGATTGATGGGGTGCGCCCGAACGCGCGCCTCGCACCGTGCTCTTCAGGCTTCGTCCGCTAATTCGCCAGCGCGGCTCGTAATCAGCTTAGGTTTGAGCGCGACCACAGTTCTGACCTCTGCGATCGGTCAGAATATAAATAACAGACCTTGATAAAATGTGTCCTGCATATTTCATTATACGCATAGGTGCAATGAATTATTGCACGAGCTTATCTTGTTGGGAATTGTTACGATGAATAATTAATAATCTCGTTGGTAAATAAATGAGACACAATTATTCTCCAGAGATGTACATCTCTCGCTTTATCGAAAACCAATACTCTCAAGTTTTAAATTGATTTATTAAGTATATTCACGGATTATATGATAACCATCGCGCTTTTTCTGCACCGGCCTCGTGGAGAATTCCTATTGGTATATTTTTGTAAGAGATACGAATCTCATTGGAAACAAATGGTGACAATCCAAGGAGCATATAAATCATTCTCATATAAAGTAAAAATATTAAATTGCGACTAACCTCGAATACAGAACAAAGATATGTTAGGTACAGAATCATGAGTTGAATTTTGAATCAATGAATCGGTAATTCATAAAACAGGCTTCCGTTGCTATTAAGTAATAACAATGATTAAATTCTTTTTTTATGTTTGTTTATCATATTTTTCACAAGTCCAATTTGTCCTCTTTTGTAGTAGAAAGGAGATGCGAGCGTGTACCAGAGCGACATGAAAATGCAGGTCTTGTTTTATACATATGTTTGTGATCGCGAGTGAAATTTCCCTTTTATTTATCGTGGCAAGGAATTGTAGGTAGCAGAGCGGCATGAGAGTGCAGAGGTTGTGAAATTGCGTGTGACCGCAAGACATCCGGCGGACAATGGCGCATGCGCCGGCGGACGAAAGCCCGCCGGATGCACGTAATGTGCAGATATCGGAGCGCGGGTTTATATGTTTATTAGTCGCTAGCGCTGTGGCTTCATCTGGACCATTACCCACTAAAGTCGAAGTCACTCGACCGAACAATATTAACACGAACGGAAATTACGAAAAAGGTCAAAGTAAATTTCTCAAATTACTCGATTTCTCGATAATACGTAAATATATATAGTGATATATGGAACGTTACACATACAATTATTAAAAGCGTGACATCGTTAATTATAGCATTATGTCCATACATGTGTCATAGACATTCAATTTATTCAAATCAATTAATTGTTCAAACGATCGCGGACTATCAACCCATTACTTTTTATGATACATACACGGAAGTCGATCTGGAAACTATCAATTTACAGTGCAAAGACCTACACGTCGGAAAAAATTATTGACCTCGTAGTAGCAAAAGTATTATGTTATGTGACAATTGACTAGGAGTACTCGAACGCAAGTGTATCGACCAGCGGGATATCGGATAAAGCGGTCTATCAGCTCCTCACCGCAGTATGGTCAGAAGCCGTCCATGTGTGGGAGCCGCGTAGTGCAGAACTGGTTTGTCTATGCGCTGCCCACTGAGACGGACCAATAGATCTCATTTTACTTTTGTTGCCCTAGTACTGACACGGCAAGTGAGGTAACATAAACTTTCGCGGTTATTCAGAAACAATCAAAGTGGCTCTTTGGTGTCCGTATTTATTGTACATTTATTTGAATAAATAAAAAGATATTGAAATATATACGCAAAACTTTACCAACATTTGTTCGTTTGTTCACCTGATAAAGGTGTACGCATCACGAACCAGTTATTATTTTTATAAAAAAAGACCTTTGTTCGGTGTTGTCGGTAATATCCGGCTATAATCTTACACTGCACCCAAATTGCTTTTGCAATAAAAGCGCTGAACATGTCAAAATACGACTCATTTTCTTGCCGTGAAAGAACCTCTTTGTTTGGCAGCAATTTGGTAAAATATGGCAACGCGTTCGATAGCTTTATTCGTAAATAAACGGTCAACGGTTATACCGGCGCGACGAAACTCAATCACGCGACGTAGATCTGATGTATACATACAAGTAGATATGTATTCCAACGGCTCCCGATAGCTCGCGTTCAAAAGTAGTTGCTGTATAGGAAATTTAATACGCGACCTTCAACACTACGATAGGTTAATTGCTATGAACAGATTAGATTTTGGCAGTTTTTTTCGCGCTCCAAAAGCTGTAAGCTCTTTGTTTATGGTTCATAATTACAACCGTCAGAGAGCCAATCACTCGGCCTGTCATTATATTGAGTAAATAACTACTTACTCATGTATTCGTAAATGAAGCAAGCCGATTTGATACCTATCGCTAAACTGATCCGTTACTCCCTGCTTAGGCATTTATTTATCGATTGGCAAATTAACGATACAGAAAATAAACGATAGTTTAATTGATAACTATATTTCATCGACCAGTTTCTCATGCTTTGCTTTAGCAAAAAGTTTTTGAGATAGTGTTATTTACGGTAACGGAAAATTAAGATTAATATCTGTATTTTTTGTGCCATCCTCTGATGACTGATGATTATGATTTGAGGTCATTAAGAACCTCAATCAAACGGTTCGCGTGTGACCCCAGCCTGCATCGGTGCACTGATGACGCAATGCGTCGCAAAAAATCCGTGTAACATCCCGCCAAACGGTCACTACGTCTGAAAATGTTATGCTTTCAAAAATCTACATTGTTGTCGATATCAAAAAATCTCACAAAGAAATATGTAATGTTTGACTATCCTTGAAAACGAACACTGTAGAATGTTCCAGAAGATCATTCTACAGTACATTTAACAAAGTACATATGTGTGGAACACGATGTTGCATCGCGGAATATTTACGTATAGTTTACTCTGCAAGTTTTTAGATATCTCGTTTCACCTCTAAGCTTCACCTATGAGCAACCATGTCCAAACCGTGGAGCAAAAAATCTCGAGCAGCGCCGCGGGTTCTAATACTAGCGAGTGTATTATAATAATAAGATAATAACACGTCTGGGCTAAGCGGTACGGCGAATCGGTCCGTTTTTTTCTTCGGGCCCGGTGTTGCCATGTCTGTCTCGTTGATTTATCCGCCCAGTTTAACTAGTTCAAGGTTGTTCAAGATGTCGTGTTCGTGAATGGGTGGCTTTATGTTTGTGCTAGGTCGTCTTTAGGTCACCGAAGTCACCCGCAGCCGGAACGGACGCCGCCGTGATGTATCACAAAGGACGGTGTTGAAGATTCCATACAGCACTAAGTCTGTACCTACATATCACGAAATTCGTCCCCATAGGCGACAGCGGAGTTTTATACTTTATACTTTATGTATATATCAATCGTAAGTATTATATGGCCGATTGAAAAGAAACAAAACGCCTAGACCATTATGTTGAATGTGGTCATTTATTGAAAAAATAAAGTACCAATAAAAGAGAATATTTGAAATGAATTAACCGCTTATGTTAATAAGCGTGGGGTCGGTCGCGATGCACATTTAATTGTGGCGAAACATCACAAAAAGTGGTCTCAAATGACGAAAACACAATGTTATTTTGTAACCGGGTGCATTGCACCGAGGACTGACCGCTCCGGGATGGCAACGCGGGCCACGACCTATATGCTTTAATCGAAGCGTAAACAATTATAAGAATTTGAACATGCCACGTGACCCGTCACGGCCGGTAACTTACTTGGGGGCCTTAAATGTTTAAGCATAAAATAAAAGGTGAACTAATCCGATTCGGTACAAATGAAAATGAAATTTCAATATTTATTCTTATTGTAATTTGCTTTTTGTACGTATCTACTACCCAAATTTGTGATAAGTTTTGACACTATGTAATATTTATCACTGTAACGCTATTCCAAAATCTTCTAATTAAGAAAACAAAAGTGCTGAGTGTTTCCTAAAGAAACTTGCAGGCATCAACAGACTAGCATACCAGGATGTGAGAAATATACCACGTTTCCTTCTGACTGACCAAGGTATGACACCAGCGACCGCCAATCGGCATTTGGAAAGACCACCTTGCAACCTCGTCCGAGACAAAGTGACTTACAAGTAACATTGTTAAAAAACAGGCCACCAGCGAACAGTAAGTCATCCATGTGCATATATTAAGCTAATCCGTGTGCGAGGTATCAAAATAGCTGTCAAGCGGCGGCCACGCTTTGATCTATTGCGGGTTGCAGTGACGACAGACGTTGCAAAAATACCCACAAAAAACCAACAGATTGATTGAACACATAATTTAATCACTCGCTTGTTTACACATATTATCCACACATTTTAGGACTCGCTTTTGATTTATATACACAATTATCTCCCTAAGCGTCAAATAAGATCCTAGTACAATATTATTGAAAGGACATAGACTATCAAAATCAGTAAGTCAGCGATTACTACTGCTTATTGAAGTATGCTATGGGTTCCACAGCCATCACTTACTCGTATGATCGTTTGTTACGGACAAATATGCATCAATATAGCTAGCTAAGTTTATTAAACTATAATTGATTCCTTTGAGTATTCTAATGACATTTATTGGTATGAGTAAAATGTTAACAACACGCACAATAATACTACACGCTTTTAACAATTTCATGGTCAAAAGAGGCTGTTATATTTTTTTAGAATGTTCAAATGTACGAGTACCTATACCTGGACAGGCATGACGTTATTAGTTTTTCGTTTAAAAACGATAAACATCTAAATGAATCGCGGAACGTTTTGTTCAAGTCTCATATTTATGTGAAATAAATCGTTGGAAGACACGCCGGTCACATCAAACGGCACCTATATGCAGGGCCAGTTTAACTTGAGCTATAGAACTGTACCATTAAGTTTATGAGTGTATGAGATCGTATTAGCGTATATAGATCAGAGTTAACTGGTTAAGTCAGATTTGTCAGAACGTGCATCATTCGAATATGGAATTAGACGATTTTTGTCAGAAATGTCGTCGGAATTTTAATGACCGGTTGAACATACTCGAAATATCGATAACTTTTATTTATCGCCTTTGTATCGAGTGGAATACATCGCGAACTTTGACGTTCTGCATTAATAAGTAGGTATATTGATTTATGAGTTTCACCGATCATTATAATTATCAACATTATTTTTATTTTGATTATTCGGTATTGTTCGGCCACCTCGAGAGAGATTATAGCGTCATTCATAATAATTATTACTTTATTTATAATCAAAAATTTCACATATGCCGCATGCATTTAATGATGTACCCATTACGAATTTTGTACGTGTATAATATTGTTATGTTTCAGAATGCATAAATTTTCTGTTTGACTAGTCGGTTCACGCTCGGTTGGGCTGTGGGTTCGTCAGATGGCGTATCCCTTGGGCTCCCACCGTTTCCCCCGTAATTACGGGGAGTGTGTTTCTGTGTCAACATTAAAATAATCAAACTAATTACGATTGTGACTTTAACACATTTGGGGTTTTTGAAAGTCTGATTACGTCAATAATTTAGAGGGTGCAATAATCTTTTTTTTAACGTATAAGCAATTAGTTTATGTCGAAACACAAGTTAATTCTGAGCAACTTTTCATCCCCTATTTAAATCTAATGAATTAACGTAAAACACTATTTAGCGTAAAATGATTTCTAGAACATTTAAACCATATTTGTGCCAAACATCAGAACATCGTTACAAACTGACAGACTAATTTTTTCACATTTACAATAGTAATAATATACATACCTACATCTATTCATGTTTATGCTATGTGAAGTTTTTAAATGTGTAAAATAA
>DWDT01000256.1:0-23855 GCA_018245595.1 Microceris scylla
CAGTACCGAACTGGTATCTTCTTTAAATTATCTGTTTAATAAGAAATCTTTGCATAGAAGTAGTGTTATTAATTATTTTACCATTCCACTATTGGACACGGATCTCCTCCCAGATTTAGTAGGTTCCCATACATCATCATTGTCATACAAATTCTCATTTAACAACTCATACATAATATTCTGAAACTGTTCATATTAAACCAAATTCTTGACCATAAATCCTCATACATGTGATCACTGGATATGAGTTATGAGAACCCGTTTGTAACCCATTAACGGGTGAATTTAATGAAATTCTAAAATGAATCAGTAATAGATGAGAACGCGATAAGAATTACAAATGACAATGAATGTTTAACGCACAAAATTTGATTGGGTTCCGTCCGAGTTGGCGGCGGGGTGCGCAGGAAGCACACGTATACGGCTATTTAAAAATGTATGCCGAAATGAAATCAATACGTCTGAACGTTTGGTTGGCGAGGAACTGCGCGTTATGAGATCATAAATCTCTGACGTTACGCCAACTCGCCCCTCACCCCCCCGTGTAGTGCACATCAAATGTAGTGAGATACGAATGCCGCTCCTGAATTGGAGCTTATTCATTACGCTTCAGTATTCGGAATTATTGGCTTAGAAAAATGTAGCAATCGCTATCAAAAATCTTGAGTATTACAGGACAGGTTTATGAGCAACAAAAATAATGACAGAATGATACAGCTGTCAATATGACGTATGTCAAAGTAATAGTAACACAGCTGTCACAATATGACGTATGTCAAAGTAATTTAATGACATTAGCGATTCATTTCACGTAAAACATATTTCAAATCATAAAAATAATATTTAAATACAATATAAACATTGTAAGGTAATAAGAACCGTCATTAAATCATCATCATCATCATAAAAATAAGAAATATAATGAAATACCTAAGAATAACTATTTATTTGTATTGATATAATTACGTAAATGTACGATGCTATCGTGGATGCTAGTTGTATCTATAGCTTGTAAGATACAGTGCTCGATCAGAGATAACTAAACCTGCGGAACGGATAGCCGAACAGCTTGCATAAGTCATGTCATCTGATAACAGAACGGTAACGGTGATTTTCATGCAAATATACGTGGGATGA
Organism: Microceris scylla; assembly: GCA_018245595.1. NCBI lineage: Eukaryota > Metazoa > Arthropoda > Insecta > Lepidoptera > Hesperiidae > Microceris > Microceris scylla. The sequence continues at coordinate 1,138 of DWDT01000256.1, forward strand.
AAAATATACGAATATAAATATTATGGAACAACACACCACAGCCTGTTCCCAGGCTAGACATAGCTAATAACTAATCAAAAAAGTAAATCACACACAACTCCGTTCCCATTTGACCCGGTGGAAATCGAACCTGTAACCCTCAGTTCAAAGGTTAAGATGATTAAATACCAACTCAACAAGCTCTCACTATTTTGTTTTTCAACTTGATTCCAGCCAGTTTTATTACCAAGGTTATTCAAGATGAACAAAGTGCATACTCCTATAACATCGAAGTTGTTGCAAACCACGCGGGTACATATTTAAATATGTCTCGCTTGCCATCTTAACATGTCCAAATCATAGACTAAATTGTCTATGTGTATACTTATAATATTCGTAAAATAAACTCAAGGTGAAATATTAAATAAAATATAATTTATTTAATGATAACGAATATTATTTTTAATTAGCCATTAAGTTATAATATTGCGGGTACGATTGGCAATTTAATATTAAAACAGATGGAGATGTGTCGTTATATTACTGATAACCCACATATTTTTTTTTATAATTTATTTTAAATTTCAAATTTTTATTACATGAACGAAATTCTATATTCGAATTTCCATACTCGTTTAACATAATTTGTATCACAAGTTTCGCTGGTGTTTGTCTGGTAATATATTATTGATCGGCTTAATAGATAAAAATATGATTGAAATATTGTAATTTGAGTCGGTCAATAATAAATGTATCGAAGATGAACGAACCACTAATATAATACTGTTAGAAAAAAAAGTATAAGAAAAAATGTATAAAACTATAAATGTCATATTTGTGACAATTAAAAAATGAATCTTTCATTCTAGACACCATTACTTATCAGCCATAATAATGTAACATCAATTCAATATTATCAGTAGCATTGCTAATTATTTCTCAAATTACATTTTAGGTCCTTTGAAAGTGTCCAATAAAACAGGATTAATAGGGACACGATAATATGGGACGTTCCTTCAAAAACTCTGCTCCTGGTGATAGTGGATATGAGCGGCGTAGCCGGTTATATTTTATCGGAAGTAACGGCGCCTAACGTACGGCCAATTTCATAATGCCTCCGCCGCCCGCTGCGAATGTGCCTCACTTATCAATTTGATATCTCCATCCGGAAAAATAATGCGCCCGCGATGAATGCGCGATCAATAACCGAATGCCTTCCAGGAAATTCCCGGAATAGATGGTCGGTCTACATATTTTTTGTGTTGTACGTACGTACCGGAATGTCTTCCTTTAATTCAATTATATCATACTGGCAATAATATTTAGGTTTGTATTTGGACGGACTCGCAAACAGCTACCTGTTTAATGCCATGTTCAGAGAAAATACTGAACAATATTTTTCTCTAATGAAAGCTGAATAATTTGTTCAATAAAATTTGTAAACACTATGATGTATAAACGCTTTACAGTTTACAAAGTAGTTGAATCTATAATTGCATTAAGTAATTACCAGCAAGCGATTCCATCTCTTACACTGTAATCGTTAATGAGGAAATATGAGATACTTTTATATTATTTAACTGATTATTATCTTTTTACTAATAGCTATGTCTTATCTCTGTAATGTAATATTCACTAACTTCGACTTATTAAAAAAATTATGAGTATTGTACGCACAACCAATAAACATATATCAAGATATATCTGGTCCAGATAGTTCAGATACTGGCTGATGCGGAAAGCAGGGGTCGCTGAAACCAGAGTGCGTATATGAAGAGAATTATCAATTTACATTAAACACGTGAGGTTTGGCACCCGGTGCTCTCTGCCTACCCGGTACGGGACCTAACGTGCCGATATAATAATAGTAATGATAAACATTTTGACAGGATCCATTACGCGGAACACAACATAATTTTACAGGCAGGGAATAGTTAAACAGACGACTCACTCTGTCAAATAAGTCATCAGTGTGTCAGTTAACTCAATTACATTGAGATCAACACACGACTACCGTTCATGATTAACAGATGTACGTAGCACGCGAAATAACACCCAACTGGTTAGGACGTAACTTCTAAAATCATTCACAACCCTTCAGTCCCTGTAATCCTCAGCCATAAATCATTTAATAACACAAATGTGCAGCCACACACTGAGCTGTTCCTTCCGCTCTAACCGCTCTCATAATATTTATTGCACGAAAATGAACCCAAAAGCTATGTAACATAAGACTAAAAATATACTTTACATACAGATAACTTAAGCCTTTATGGATTTTGTTGAAAGTTGAGTCCGTTTTCAAAATGTAACAAGTACCAATAGAATTTCCGTGGAATATCATGAGGCTTGGCTTCTGTTTTTAAAAGCGTTTTTGCATGTCTCGTATAGGAAGCTTAGATTTTCTGATGTGTTTGATCCGCAGGTAGAACAGATGTTAGATACCGTCATCAACCCCTGACACGTGGGATACGTTTGACAAATCATACACGGGAATTATCCCGGGCAAGTGTTACCGTTACCATTGACCCATTACCGGAATAAATTATAGATAAGACTCGTTTCCCGTTAGTTCACCTTGTTTATAAAAATATAATTATATCTCTCATTTAAATACTTATGTCGGTCAGTGTCATAACTGGTGGAAGTTATTTATTAAAATTATGGACAAATAACATGATAAGAGTTATGTTTTTATGTTCGTCGTAATGTTAGACGATTTTGTAACTTTATATCGCGGTTAAGGTATTAATGGGCGAATTTGTTGATTTTTCATTTATCACACGCACATATAGGCTTTAAAAATGTTTCTTAAATATTTCGGGATTGTTTTGAACAATGTAACGATAAAAATTATTGAAATACTTGAAAATCTGTGTTATACTTGTATACTTGTTTCGGATTTCTGTAAAGATAAACATAAACGTAGTAGTACATACACTACTAGTTTTACCCCTGACTTCGTTGACCTTGAAGTCAATATTTAACAATTACCGATATGGGAAGTGAAGGCACGCTCATTTGTATTTAATAAATGTATGTCGTAAGCCCAAGTTGATACGTCAGGGGACCGTATAAAACCGATTTTTACATATCCCACAATTTCTTTTTTCTGGATAAAAAGCACCATATGTCCTTTTCTACACCATTGATAATCTGTGTACAAATCTTCATGGCGATCTGTTGAGTAGGTAAGGCGTGAAAGCGTAACAAGCAAACAGAGTGACATTCATAATATTGGTTAAGGTTAGAAAAAAATTACGATAATAATTGAAACATTTCCACTTGCAATTCAATTGAGGTATTCAACCACGACGATGCTTTGGATAATCCCAATTTAAGGAAACAGATCAGGTAATCTGACCTAGATAAAATACGGAACATTTGCGCTGGAAAAACATTTGAAGTTTAACATTAAAACCTAATTAGTATGACTTATTTTCCTATTATCTCATGATGCTAGAAAGGGAATAACTCTTTTAGTAAGTAAACTTTCTTTAAAAATAGTGGTTTTGAAAGACTAATCCATCGATGACAATTGGGCGACCATAAATAGCTATTTGAAAAAATACGGCCACGCTCCACCGCTTACCCAAAGCCTAAAAACTATAACAAAAAGATTCTCGTAATCAACGAGGTGATCTACTTCCCAATCGAAATATTCAATCGTATAAAAAGAGATCGTTAGTAATTATTAAAGCACCGTGCTTTCATCGAGGCCGTGGACAGGTGCGCTCGCGCATACACCAACAAAAGCATGACGATTTACACGGGCAACGAAAAAACTATAAGAAACCGTCACATTCAATATAAAAACAAATTATCCAAGAAGAAATAAAGATCTATCGAGGAAGCGGTCACAGTTGACTGTTCATACAGATTGACCATAGCTCTATGATTCGATTCATCTTTTATTGAACAGATGATTACGGAAACGAATAGATTACACAAAACACTTACAAACAATTTTGCAATATTTATTCCATTGATAAACAACTATAGAAACGTTGGTAATTACGGTTCCGCCGGTATTCCCAAAAAGATACAATTCAGATGTTAATTTAGATTTTTAATACCGAAATGTAATAAACCCGCTCTTAATAGCCTCGCTTTAGCCTTTTGTTTGCATAAAATCAATTGGAACCAAAATGATTGAAGTACGAATACAGAATTATTTGCCGCAAACAACTTTTTGCAGGACCACAACTTATTCCATATTAAAATATGCAAAACGTGTTTAAACGGTAACATAATATAAGTTTTACAAAGTATTTTGAGTAAACTTGGCACATCGAAGCAATATGTTAATTTAAATGTTTATAAGATAACAATACATATAAACAGTTACAAACAGGTGGTGGAAAAATTGTAAAATGCTCAAATCAATTATGAACACTGCTGATGTTGACGTAACATTCCATTTAGGTACTGAAACTATATGGCGAGCCGAATCATGCCGACTTTGTGTTATGCATTGTTAATACGACCTTCGGTATCGACGTAAAATAAAAACTAACAGCATTTACAAGTATCTACATTATTGTTTTAGTCTTGTCATTATTATCAGTAGCTATGAGGAAGTGAATTCTGTTCAAGGTGAGCAATAGTTAATTTCTATGTTTGATACTTCGTGTAATTTTTTTACGTTTGATGACGTCTCGAATGCGTAGAAGGTTGATTTTTTCGGCTCGCCCGCTGAACACCCGCTAATGGATGTCGTTTCGACCGTACCAAATTTGTGTCTACTTTGTTCTCAAAATGTATTAGACACGCCAAGTATGAAGTACTTATGGTGTGTACATTAAATATTAATGTCAAACGAAAAGATAGGGCCACTCTGCAAAATTTATTTCACATCTCCACTCCACCAATGACAAGAAAACTGTTACGGCTTGCAGCGGTCTGAGTGTAACATTAAAGATTCAACCCGTCTTACCTACTTGTGTGAGGGATCGCCGCGTACTCGCCTTTGGACAGCATTTATATTTCCTTTGATTTGAGCGATACACTTTTTGCAAGGAATTTATTTTTGTTTTTGTGTTCACTTTATATGTGGTTGCGTATATGGTAAATTTCCTTTTCACTACTTTTTGCTTCTTGGCCTTATAAAGCAAGTAACATTGGCAATGTGATTTTTAAATTTTATTATTAATATAATATTAATGCACTATTTTATTGCTTTGTAAAGGTAATTATTTTGATCATAAAAATGTCATAATTGTCAGTACTTTTTCCCAGCTTGTATGTACTAAGTATCTTTTGTTTCTCGGATGTCAATTGAACGTTCCAAATGTAATTTTTAACCGTTACAATTTAAATACTGAGCTAATAGCCTTTACAGTAGGTACACGTTTTATCCCAAAAATATCATTTCATTATGATTTTGCATAGTTTGTAAGTACTGTTCATATATATCCATCAAAAGGCATGAACACAGAACAAATACTATAGCAGTGTACCTAATCAACGTCGACTGTAGATATAAACGACAGCCTTTGTTATATGAATATAATGACGTTGACGAACCCGATATTTCCGTTTCATATTGTGTCTGTTTATTACACGTTCAGTACAATCAATGACAAAATTCATTTACTGCCATCGAATGTTCTCGATTGGATGTCGCGTTATAAATTTTTCCAATTTACACAATTTCGATAGCATTTGTAACATGTAAGGTCTGTTTAGTGCCTATTTGGATTCAATTAACCTAGATTACGATTATATTGAGTAATAAAATGACTATATGTTGCTTATACGACTGTTCATGGGATTATTTTTACGACGTTGCGACAATTAAGTAGGAGAATACGTGGGCTAATTATGTGCTATGTACAGGTAACATCGTGTTCAACATTTGTCTTACATTGTTACTTTAACTTACATAAATGATGGTAGAACTTGGTGTATATTTTGCGCCATAACTGAGCTTATTAAATTTTAAAACGGGCCGTACATATTATATTTAAAATTAAATTGTATAGCATCACAATATAACCAAAGTGGCTGGTAGCGGTTGGACGTCGCATGACTGAGATGAGGAGTAGGCTGATGATGATAAAGATGGTGATAACATCACGCGTGTATTTCTCTGAAAGGATAGGCAGCGTAGGGATGACTACGTAGTATTCGAACGTTTAAGCTGTTATAAATCCATAATAATATACTGTATTTATTAAAATGTACTTATTAAAAATAAAATGTAATATAAAAAGTGAAATAAAAAAATGCGGAATTATTTCAATTTATATAAATTTTGTATTTGACTGTACACTTGACGGTAGAGCAAGGTGTACACTGGTGAGCCCGGCGCGTCGTCACAGTTGACTGCGCCAGCTCTCTACTCTACCATACCCCAACAGCACTGCATAATGCACTTCCATTTATGACGTCACTCTTTGTGTAGAAAGGACATTTGTGATTTATATCATTATTATAGCGTATGCCAAATCGTTTAGTGGTAGACAGAGCACACCGAGCACCTAATATCTCTACTTTTACAGACCTGACGTATCTCTCTTACATTTATCACCTTCCTCATATACTAATTTATATCAAAAACCGTTATATCGACATGCGACCGTGTTAAACCAGACACCGTTAGTTTCTTGTTCCCGCTAATAATTGGTTAGCAGGACCAGTAAATCTCCTAACCCTTAACTCCAAGAAGTCTGTAAGACTTTCTTCCGCAGAACAATGACTCTTTGATTTGACACTATTATCATTTAGTTCAAAAGGTATATAATTGTTATGATATATTATGTAGTTTAAGAAGTAAAACATATAATATGAAAAGATACGATGATATAAAATTTATGTGCCCTCTTAACTCTGTGAAACAGCAAAACATCCATGTTTGATATCGTAATATTATAAATAAAAAAAATATTATTTCTCTATGTACCTACATATTATGTACGTCCAAAGGTCTCAATCATTTCTGAATATTATTGTGGAAAAAGTTTGATCTATCTAAAAATAAGGAATCGGTACACAAGCTGTTATACCTTAATGATTAAGAATTCAGTGTCCAATTCCGAGGGTACTGAGTTCAAATCCTGGCACACAACTTTCTTCCTACAACATTAGGGACATCTTAAAAGAGAGAATATCATTTGCTATAACGCTGAAGGAAAATGTATTAAATTCCATTTTAGGGCGCATCTGCGCTTTCCATCACGCGGGATAGAATATAAAATTATAAAAAAAACGTCTTAATTCTACTCATTGTGAGAGGCGAGCCGTGTTCAACAGTAGAACGACAATGGGGTCGTTGATGATGATGATGGCGGCGATGATGATAGTGATGATGATGGTGGTAATGATGTTGATGGTGGTAATGATGTTGATGGTGGTAATGATGTTGATGGTGGTAATGATGTTGATGATGATGTTAATGTTGATGATGACGAATCTAAATGTCCGCATTTACATATCGTAGGCAATTTGTAAAGTTGATTCTGTTAAAAAATACTGGTAGGTACGTCCCAATCGCGAACTCACAACGCAGTTAAACGTTAATGCTCAACAAACATGATGCAAGAAACACTTTTGGCTGGACATTTTTAATAAATATCATTTTTGTCATCCGATTGACATTTCCAGCGAGCCGTGAAGCAATTCGCTTTATACAATTATTACAAAAGAATATCTGTCACACTTCAGTTCAAATGTATTTAGGCTACGCTCTTTTGACTTGAGTAAAAAATGATAATATTGAAACGTTTAAACGCTTATTGGTGCTGACGCCGATAAAATATGAATGTCCATACTTTTTACGTATATGACCTTACTTCCTGTATCGATCATATAACAAAAGCTGTCAGCGCCAGCAAATTGGTGATATCTAATGTCTATTAGGCAATAATGGGCTGATAATTATCATTTTCATAAGTAGCATGACGTGTCTAAATTAGTATCTTTTGTCATCTTATAGCTATTTTACTATTAAATGATTCGTGAGTATTTATACACGTGAATATATATGTACCTACTGGTTTAACTCAAGTTCGTTTTTCGGCATAGCCCGACTAGTTTTGGACCTGTGCGAGGTCCTTCCTCATACGTATAAGTCTACATTTATAAAGTTTCTTTACGGTCAGACACAGTACGAATACTCGTCATGATTCAATAATTGTTCCGGATGGGATCGAACCTAAAACCCTTATCAGGTTGACTGACTAATAAACCAACAGGCCAGACAAATTTAATTGTCACCTGAAGTTCGTTTTTGAAGCTATATTTCTTTAAACGTGACAATGATACTAGAAATGAGAGACGGTTTGCGCACGCGCCGGTATATTATTGATAAATCGAAGTGTGGTGCATATGTCGGTGACTTCCGTTTAAAGTTTAACGGCGCGGCTGACCCAGCTTTGTTTGTTTACGCGTTCACAACTGCACAGTTCACGGTCCTTCTGGTAAGCTATTAATCGGCGTGGCTACACCACAGACGTTCACGAGTTTGTAAACGAGTGGTTTTTGAAATGTTAATGAATCGTTCGAACTACTTGTGTTCAAAACACGTTCTCAATGATGTGTCTGTTATCATATCATCTCCTTGCGGTGAGATTAGAAAGTTACGAGCTATTACAAAATATTTTAATTAATAGGATTATCACCGTCTTTTACGTTATGTTTTATAACAAATTATAATAATTGTTCGCATTTAAGTAAATTTAAGAATTATATGTGTACCGTAATAAAATCCATTAATTTGCCATAATGTAAAACAATATCTCACACTAAGTTTAATTAACAGAATGTTGTGAAGCGGCCCGCTTCACAAATATCAGGGCGACTTAATCAGAGGATCACATCTCTTAATATACGGCCAGCCGACGAGTGAGATCTGACACGAAATTCCCTAAAAATAATATTTAAAATGGTAATGGGCCCTTGGCTTCATAAATTGCCCCGCCATATGTCCCCGAGCAACGCACCTTCTGTGTACATAAATATGTCAAGTATTGAGAAGACTGCGCTTGTATTATTCCATGGACCATGAATCTTGACGGTTTGTGTACTAATAATTCTAACAGCTTGCTGGATGCAACATTCCGACAGGATGCTTCTGGATTTCAGGTCTCGAAGGAGTGCTCGCTGAATAGAGGAGACCTATGTATGTCCAGCCGTGGACATGCAAAGGCAGATGATGAATTCTAAAAACTAAAGACACGAATTAACAGGAAAATTAACTAACTGGTATCAATAATAAAGATGAGTATCGTTTTATTTAGCTTAACAGCAATTATATCCGAAACAGTTACTAAAATACTAAATATATATCTACTTTAACAAGTCCCAACAAAAAAGGTATTGACTGCAATAGTTATTAATTAAACTACTCCACTTGAGCTGCATCAAGTACGATTCATTGCTAAGTGTACTTTGATAATAAATGTACAGACGTTGATTTAATCTGTAGTAATAACTATTGTATAATTGTACATGTCCCACAGGATCCTGCGAAGACATTAAATTACATAACACACGCCGCTCGGCTCTTCTTAATGGCTTTCTATAAATCACGCAGTATTTATGCCATATTTATTTACTTCGTGATACATCTCCGAGTCTAACGCATGAATTTTTAACTTTTGTATAAGTGTTGCAATTATTTGATAAACTTTCTCATTCTTAGTTTGGATTTTTACTACAATGTTGTAGAAATTATAATAAATGGGGTTATTTCAGCTAATGCCGTAATCTTTGAATTACATTGTAAATGTCGTTTCATTCTCATCATCATCGGTACCCGCCTGTCGCGATCAGTGTCAAACATCAAGTTTGTAGAACAATAAAAATGACAGCATATACGTAGGTATTCGTATGATATATTTGTAACAAAAATTCAATATACTTAATCTTTGGTAACGTAACGTAATCGACGCTTGTAATCCCCGAAGGGGTAGACAGAGGAGTGTAGTACACTCGCACGTTTAACTAGTTACGTTTAGTCTCACAATGGAGTAGGTGGTGAGTCTATTGATATACACCGGGCATTCAGACTCCAAAGCATTACCAGAAATTTCTATTTAAAAAAAATCCAACAGTCACCGACTCGGGATTTGAACCCAGGACCTCCCGATCGGCAGTCGCGCTTGCAACTCGATCAACGAGGCAGCCAACAATCTTTAATAAATAACATAAAACATTTATCATTAAATCAATCATAATAAAACATTTATCATTAAATCTTTAATTATCTTTAAAGTCAGTCTCTTTATAAATTGTAGTAATATCGCTAAAGTACCAAGACTACATATTCCCGAATGGAGCGCGGGCGCGGTTAGCCGCGGCACGAGTCAAATAGGATTTTTGACACCTACAATTTTGCGTTACCCGAGGTTTGTTCGTGGCGAGATAAATATAGAGCCACAACGAGCTCTATTTGTGAATTCCCTTGCGAATTGAAATTATTAAAATAGAAAACGACTTAGTACAATTAAATATCTCTTAATGAACTATTTTCGTTTCCTTGAAAACGTCCATTTGTTTCATTAAAATTAACCCAAGGAGAATACACGGTATTTCTTTATATTACAAGTACAATATAGATATTGTTCCTTAAATTACAGGTAAAGAGGACATGATATAGGTACATATTTTAAGTTATAAGTAAATTTCTACTTCTCAAATAATGTAAATATATAAATCTATAATGTAAATACATATTACGTATATTATTAACTATTATCTATTCATAAATAAAAAAGCCATTATCTATACTAAATATACTATCAATAATCTGTACAAAATCAATAAAGAATAATTTAATGCCGACGAGATAGTTTTGGTCAAATTTAAGGTCAAGTTACTGTAAATATAGCGGAGTAATTAATTAAAATTTAATTTCACTCACTAGTCTTACCTTTTAATAGGTTTTGTTAAAAGTGATTGCTATAAATATCATATGTCTATCTTCATAATATCCTTTATAATACATCACACTCACAATTTTACTTTCCTTTCAAATCTATAACATCCATTTTAACAATTTTACAACTTCAATTAGAAACAAGTCGGGTGAGTATATCTTTTAAATCGTATATTTGTAATGTAATATATTATATAATTTCAAAGCTACTTTTTATGTAAATAAAATGGTTAAGTATAAAGTTCGTCGACCCAAAGGTCGGCGCCAGGTAATAGTCGCACGCGCAAGTCTGAAGTCGACTCACCTACTAACATTTGAATACCATTTTTGATTTATTTCAGCAATGAATATATGTATATAAAAGTATCTATATAAGTATGTATATTGTATGTATATTCATAGTTTATCAGCCGTCTGGCTCCCACAACACAAACTCTCTTGATTCTTACTTTGAACTCAGAATGCCGTTTCTGGACATGTTCTAAAATACAATTATTTATTATAATTACATAAATAAAAAATATATCTCATGACACTTCTGCGGCTTAATTCCATGCTAGGCGGAGCCCGGGCACCGATATCCAGACAGCTGGTAAACTAGACATATAGATATAAATATTTATATTGGTATTTAATTATTTTGAGACACGCAGACACATAATAATAAATACATGTGCTCATCACGAGATATTTTTATCGTACCTAGGAATCGAATTCACGACTCCCAGCAAAACGGTCAGCATCGAGCCATTCGTAGCTATTATTACTAATAATATAATTTATAAAAGTCCTATCAATAAATACATATAACACAAGACGACTTCTTGAATAATTCTTCGGATCGTAAAGTAACATATTCATATGTATATTATGTTTTTACGAACGTGTTCAGTAATAATAAATTTAAATTCCAGTATTATATTTCATCACAACGTACAATATATCCAATTTATAAAACGCAATAATCGATTCGGAATTTCATCCATTAAAGTTAAATTTATTTATATATAGAATACAAGAGATAGACCCATTTTGTCTATTTTATTACTAGAGCCTTCTTCTACCGAATTTCACTTTGCATATCGACAGTTATAAATAAAAAGAACTGAAAAATGTATTTGCTTTGTGCTTATAAAGCGAAAAAAATTATGGCTGTAGATACAAGTAAGGTATTCACAGTGTAGTTTATATCGACCACATCAAAGTGCTGATTGCCTACAGATCTATTAAAATAAGCCTTGGAACTCGCTCGCTATTACAGCCATGTGTGCGAACATCTAAAAATAATAACAACTCAACGCTTCTACCAAAATAAAAGCTGTTAAAAGTACCTACTCACTGATGAATTTAATACCTAAGTACTCAATACCATTATCATTTATTTCTGGTGTTTGATTTCATCTTCGAACTATTTAAAGGCAGTATCAATCGACTTTTACATATAACTTGATTCTGAAATTTGTATGAGCGATAAAGATATCGAGGATGCGTGACAAAAAACAGCTTTTAACTAAACATCGCGGTCACTGCAGTCCATCTAAAACCATGCTTAAAGCGGTGTAATCGGTAGCAAAACTATGACCCAAGAAAACAATAAATCCCAATGACAGCAGGCCCCTTGGGCACCCTCGGAAGCTCGCTATTTTGGACTATAAATAAATGCGTAGATGGATTGATAAATATAAATATTAGGGGCGAAACGAAGAAAAACAATGTTTATGAAACTGGTGTCGTCCGCATCATAACTGTGAGTTACGACTTCCGACGCCTGCCAACATATGGGCCTACTGCGGAATTTTTTCTAATGCTACTTGAGCATTATCCCCTAATTCATTGTTATCTTTGTGACAAAATCTTCAAATTTCTCTAAAAATACTGCACCTCCCGAGCCGTCCTGCCGTTTGCGGCAGACGTTGTTTGCAGAAAAAAATCACAATTTAATTATATCTTCCGAGCGGGATGTTCGAATATTATCTGTCAAAGAAGTTCCATGAGAAATAAATTTCGTGAGCATAATAAGATCAACACAGTGGAGCATGCGTGTAGCCGCCGCCGCGACAGACGGGACGTTAGTCACGAGAGCTATACTTAGCCGATTGCATTGTCTTCTGAAATATCTATTAACGATTATTGACAAGGCATCGGCACGCGAATTGTCCTCGCGATAGGTGCGTCGAACCGCTATAAATATACTTTATATGCGACGCAGCGCGACGGGCGGAGCAGGTATGTCCCTTGAGGTGAACCCGGGACTCGAAAGCGGATGAGAAAACAACCACCCCGACGCAAAGTCATACACCCTGAAGATTTGCGCCCATAATAGACTAGAAAATACTTGCTTTTTATCTATAGGAATATCATAATATAGTAACATTGTTTCAAGACACAAGACTGGAATATTTAAGACCTACGGTATAATTACAACACTTTCTGAAAGTCATGTAATAAAGTTGAAACGCTTTATATTCATACGTAAATCTGTCCCATATATTAAGTATTTGAGACGTACACAGCTTCCCTATATGTATCATCGATATTATCATTTCAGCTCACCGATGTTCAAAACTCTGTACAGACATTCCTCAAAAATCGCGACCAAACTTATAGGATTCACCAGCTCTTCCTGGCCCTGACCAGGTCGTCAGTCAGATGTCAGCATAAACTCTAGATTGATGGTATTTTATATTCACTTATATATCTTAGTATGTGACAATCTAATATCATTTAATTTTCATGAATGCGGGAGAGCTGAAAACGTGTCGAAATAACGAGCTTCATTAAAAATAGCGAGGCAGGCAGGCTTTAAAAAACAAAATGTTTACTTCACACAGACGAACGTACGTTCATATCCAAACAACGATAAAACGAATGCGCATTACGAATTCACTGCTTCTGTCCTAACAAATTAATGAATTTACGTCAAAATTGCAAACTGAAAGTTCAAATTGATGCAATTCGACAATTGATTACAATATGCACACAAAGCACTATCGCGTCCACAAACACAGGCGAGCAGTCAGCCGGCCGACATCGATTCATATCGAACGAGCAGCTTTTCATTTTGTATGTTAAATTAAATTTCCATGGAACAAGATTGAATTTTTCGCAATCAGTACGAACGAGGCTTGTCCGGTACGTGCTATGTAATTTTTTTTTCTACGCCACGTCGGCTATCGTGGCGTTGATGTGTTCTCATGGTTTTTTGACTAATTGTACACGAATATATCTTAAAAGTGTATATAGAGGCGTAGTAAATGTGTCTCGTTAACAAAATGACACAGTACTAGCAAGTTTGCATGAAAGTAGCGAAGAGCAAACCGCGAGCGGTGCGGTTGGTAGCGGACCGCAGCGGCGCTGGCGGCGAGGTGGCATCGGCTTAGCTAATTTACAATTTAATTATCAGCCTGGATGATGCATCGTTAGCGCGCCAAACCGAGTTTATGCGACTAATCAATTGTTTGACGCGGCCGCTGCAATCACAAGCCGCGCGGCGCCCGCCCGCCGCCGCCCGCCCTTCTGCGGTCTAATATCTATAACATTTAACAACTGGATTAGATTGTTACAAATTATCTTCTATCAAAACATTTTTCTGTTTTCCACCATATCTAATCGTGTGCAAAACCAAAAATAAGAACTCGAAAACATCTTGAAACAACTAACCCTCAGAATTCACTATTTAATCCGTTTAATAAGGTAGTTCTTTTAATTACATATGTGACGATTACTTTGCAATAAAGTTTGTTTCCGCTGTTAATACCATAGACAAATGACGTTTACACAATTGAACTTCGTTAACGAAATATGTTTTAATGGGTAGCCAGTGGTAGAATCCAATCGAGAGAACGACTTGACGGCGTGTCGTGGCGCATTGATTAAATATAGCACAGAATCCATCAAGCGGAGACTTGATCGAGCGGTTGCTATGGATTTATGCGCTAAATATTCGACAGGTGCCAAGTGTGTCGATCGAAGAGTTCGACCGCCGATGACTAACTACGCCCCAAATTTTATTGCAAATGTCAAATAATTTGAGCTAGAGCCCCGTGCCCGACGCCACTGGCTTATGTTTATAAATCACACGCGCTCATTTTCAGCCAATGCGCACGATAATGCTAATGTTTCCTAAGCAACAGCGTCTTGGAATAAGCGCGGTAAGTGTATAAACGGCCAGCGGATAAACGAAACGGGTTTAATATTGTTAATTTTTACAAATGGGCAATTTAAACGCACACAAAGGGGAGCGTTGTACACAAATATAGTATGAACGTTCACAATTCGCTAATCCCGCGCCGCTACCGTTACATAAGACAGCTGAGTTGAATATAAATGTAAAACACAATAAATTTCATGCCCCGTAGGAAATGAATATTCATCACGAAATCGCCATGCATATTCTCTTTTGCTACGAATTTCGTGTTCTCTACCAACAGGCTTGGAACAAAAAGAAAGTAAACCTTATGGTGTAGAGCTATTAGTAACATTTCGCGTGGTGGCGGGAGAACGCTAAAGTGCGGGTCGGCGCCTCGGTGTGCTGGTTCTCGTAAATTTCAACATATAGTAAAGTGATTTACGAATAATTGTTGTGTTGGCGTATAACTAGAGAAATCTTTCCGCTGTTTGCCGTCGGTTAATTTATATTATGAGGCTTAGGTAATTCGCGAGCCACGAGTAATTGGTCTACAGAACAATAGCTTTTGTCATACTCTTATCTTGCATACGGCGTTTGTCTCTCTTCAAGTGCCTCCTTCGGAACGTTCGCATGACATTCATTTTGTATAAAACCATCGTACTAAAGCACCTATTGAATGGAATTTCTCTTACGTTAAAGCTGTAACTGGTTTTAATGTTTCACCTTTCAATACTATTCTGAGATAGTAAAAGTTTAAAAAATTAAATTAATAGTTTTGTTTATTTAAACTACCTAAATATTCCAATTATGAAGTCATTCAATTAAGGTAGTTTTGTTTAAGTTTACAACTCAAAAGTTACACAATAACTGTGTAAATACGCTTTTGGGTTAATTTAAAATATCGTAATAATTATGTGGAGAACGAGCAGTATGTAGGAAAGTGAGCGACTGGACCAACGAGGCGTTACAGGCCTTAATCGAAACATGTGTTTATCGTAACATGCGGATCGGCCTAAAGCGAATTAGTTCTCGCACAATGCAATTTGAATGCACATTACACAACGGACGAGCTACGAGCGCTTTTTATTGCGGCATCGTGAGATCTTATCTTGGAACTGCCACTTCCAGCAGGCAAATTTCAGATTCTCTCTTGAACATACACAATTCGTAGCTTTATACCCAATAATATAAGGACGCGTATCGCTTGAAGCGTTCCGTGCAAATCAAATGTGTGCACCTACACCAACATGGAATATACACGCACCCCAGTATACGTGTTTAAAGAATTCAACATAAAATCAGCAATAAAATTGAAAACATTTTGTTACGTTTTAAATAAGTTCAGCAGTGTTGTCCGTTCCCGTCACGCGACTTTGATCTTTGTGACTAACGTGTAACGTACTAGAATCGTGCGTGAGCGTCAATTCTAAAATTATTTCTCGATCGATAAGAAGCGTTAATTTTACGAGCCAGTGATAATTTGCTAACTTCCGACTAAACATCGCCCTACTCGAATCGTACTGAACACTTGCCGTACACAACAGTGTAACTATACTAAGATTAGCATAAACATAAAAATGCAAAATGCCATAATATAACGCCTGTATTGGTGTATATTGAAAGGCAGAAGACTGTATGTACACTCCCATGGATTACCAGTGATGTTATACGTTCCATCAGAGAACTGGTAGTGAGCCTATTTATCATATACGGGGCACAAATGCACACTCCACGCTACTGGAAATTTTAATAAAAAAAAAACAAGTTATACAATATTTCTACTTAAAATTGTTGAAATAGAGTTTAATAAAAAAAAAAGATGATACAAAGACGTCGCAGTTTATTTAGTGGCAAATTAAACTTTTTTTTAATTATTAACAATATATAAATATTAATTTACAGGTAAACTCCTTAAATACATTTACTTTTAAATTTATTTATGTTTCTACTTCTTACGTAGCTTACAAACTTGATCCTAGTACTGGTACTTAATACATTTTACATATAGGTACAACAATAAAGCAAAACCTCTATCTGAAATAGGAAACAATGGGCATACGAAAGCACCTAAGTACATACATATATACGTACGACAATCGAAAATCAATGAAACGGTCTTGAGAAAATTAGACACAAAAGCATTGTACCTAACAATTTCTATATAATATAACTCTTTATGTCCGTACATTCAGTTAAGCATTATTATTAAGTTCTCATATGTAGTGGTGTATGCAAGCATTGACAGAAATAACGCAATATAACATCACGCTTGTATCTTTCCAAAGAAATAGGCAGAGGAGTGTAGTATTTATTTTCATTTTTCATCGACAAAGAACAAAGGTATTTCTAAAATACAAGTGCATTGTATACATAAGTACTTATTGTGACCGCCTAAACGATATAAAATTGCACGTTTAATAATCAGTACCATTTAGAGAAGCACCACATATTCATTGGTCCGTGAAATTAGTCATAATTACGTTTTTGTTACTGTTACAAATCTGGCTGCAGAACATTATGCAAGTTCGCTCTTTAGGTAACTCCGTTTTTATCGATCAAGTATCATCCATTGCACATTACCGAAACATTTAATCACGTCTCATTTAATTCTGCCCGTTTTAAAATATCAACAGTATTGGAATAGCGAATGAACTCCAATAAACGTTGATGGCTCAGTAGTTTAGAATTCGGACTTCCAATTCAAGGTCGTAATATTGGTGCGCATTGCTTTGAAACATTAGACATTTGAGACAAAAATGTCACTTGCTTAGTTAGTGAGAATGCCTGCACACCTTCGAGTTATACATAATGTTCTCTTTAATGACGATATATACCTATAAAGTGGCTGGCAGCTGTTGGTAATGAAGAGTTGAAGATCAGGCTCAATAGCATGCTTTTGGAAAGGTCTGTATCCAGTAGTGGTAAGAGGACGATGAATGAATGAAACTTTACACAGATATATTTCGTATGAAAGAAGATTTCAAACAAACCCTCGTTCCCAAAAAGGGTTGAACCTTTGACAGTTCAATTCTGTCCTTGCGATCATTCTAGAATAAAGGTTATTAATTTGAATGAACTCAATAAGGTATTACGATCCAGTCGTTCTTTTGTTACAGCTCGCGAGATCAATTGAAGTGTCTCGCCGCTCTACATTGATTTTACAACAAAGTCCAATATGGCGATGGTACACGATAGCACTTGCAATATATTGAATGTGGTGTAGCCGTGTTGTTGTGTCGATAGATTATTGCAGCCCGAGTCACCTCGCCCAATACAGCTATATGTACCCATATAATCCTGCATACCTATATATATGTACTAGCGAATACATATGTACATCTGTACATATGTATTCGCTAGTATTAAGTGGCGGTCACGTCTCGGTAAACGATCGTAGGTTATCGTCCGAGCATCTGAAGAAAATAGTGGGAAGCTGCTGGATTCGCAAGGCCTTGGAGTGGAAGGCGCGGCGCCGATTAGAGGAGGCCTATGTTCAGTTGTGGATATCCAAAGGCTGATGGAGGGTGATGGTGATTTAGTAGCAGTGCACAAATAGACTCGTGTGCAGCAGTGGAAGTTGAAAATGGTTATTGTTAATCATGATAATGCTTTTTTTCCTTTTTTCATATGTTTTATTACTGAGGATCAAGACCTATACGTATGTCCATTGTAAGTATTATAAACATAATACTTAAAAATTAATTTCACTTCAATTATAGCTTTATTAAAAAGCTCTTCATATATGTTGCCTCCACAATCTTTATATGAGACATCATATTAGTTACGATTAGTTCAAAAGCTACCCAAAGGCGTTAGCTATCGGTGGTAGTAATATAAGGAATATATTAAAAATACACAACTATTATTAGATACTTCACATATTGCTGGTTCTAATGAGACTGCAATGTTTCATAAATAGCACTTTACAAATAAATTCTAATACGGCATGTAATGAAATGTGTGTGCTTTCTAAATGTGTCATCATCATCATCATCATCAGCCCATCTCAGTCCACTGCTGGACATAGGCCTCCCCCAATGAGGGCCATCGCGCCCTGTCCTCGGCTTGTCGCATCCAGCATCCGCCTGCAATCTTTCGCAGATCGTCATCCCACTGGGAATATGACATGAATATGACTATGACTGTATGAACATGACTATGACATTCCTGATATGATAACGTACAGGTACGATCATCGATACTGTGTTATTTATTGATAAATAAAACTCAGATAAGACAGTAACTACAGTGGAATTCAGTAATCATCAGTGCATTAAGGTATGATCATTTATGTAATAATTAAATCTATCGTGCTGTCACTTTGGTATAAATAGTATGAACGTCACGTGCTAGCGACGTTTATAGTATTTTCATGATGATTATGTAGATTTTGCTAATGCAAATAATTTTTTAAAAACTTTAATATATTACTATTAAATGTTTCGTCAGTGTTTATACACATGATTATAAATGTACCGCTTAAGTCTTTGAAACCGGCTCGATTTTGAAATATTGAAAAGCAGGAAAATTATAACATATCTACCCGTTCGTTAAGATCACAAAAATTAATTTAAACGACAAACAAATTTGATATTTAATTTAAAATTATACAGCTTTATCAAATATTGAGACTTCTTGCGTTACGTTTTTATATGAGCTTCATCGTTCTTATGGATAAGGTGAGGGAACACGCGCGGCGGAGGCCCGCTACCGGCACTGCCCAAAACAATGGCCAATTATTTCCCTTGCAATACTTTTATTAATTACCAGTTTTATACTCGCGAGGCCTTTGTATTTTAATTTTGACAAATTCACAGCTTTCCCAGAAGGAAAAGATCGCTTCAGTAACGAAGCCGGCTGCTTCAACAAGGAAATCGCTTTATTACGTGTTCTATGTAGTTACGTGTTATACGTTCCGATGCGATGAATATGTACGTGGCGATAAAAGTGTTTTTGTAATGTTACACGAACAAATAACCGTGTCTGGTCTGGTTAGTGACGGTGGTCATTATCAAATTAAGATTGTGTGGCCAACTGAGCATTATATTGGTCACAGTCGGTGCCCTCTTGATATGTGCTAGACCAACGGCTGAATATTTATGTTTTTGCACACTTTAACTTCTTTCTGTGCTATTCAACGACCGTTTTTTCATTAAATGTTACGCTTTTTGCTCGTATAAATGATACGCCATTGCTACTTACGACACTAAATGCGATAACAAGCGAAAACTATTAAGCGATTGTAGGGTAGAAGATGTAATGGTAATAGAAAAACTATAGTACTTACCTACTGTTGAAGTATGTATCAATTTCGATTCGAGAGAACTAGATAGGTACGTAGGAAAAGCTTCTTAGAAACAACACAGCATAGAACATATTTCTTTCACTGCTAAAATATTAGGTATTGCGAGTAAGGCGGAGCATTGATAGCTCAAATCTACGAATACAATGAACCAACTACTCAATGTAATGTGAATGGTTAAAAGTACATAATTACAATATACCTACATGATACCGCATAATTGAATTGTACCGGTTGCTGTTTAATTGCTTCTTGCGCTATTTAATTCACAATCTTGATAACGTTTCTAAATTCAAAGAGGCATTCCACCGAGGGAGATTCTAGAATGTTAATCCACCGTAAATAATAATGAAGAAATGCTGTCAACAGATCATATAAACGGAGCGGCGGTCGCGGATGGCAGTTGGCGTGCTGCCAACAAGGTGAATGCCACGACTGCTCGCTCCACGCACTGGGCTACGCAACCCACTTAACCCAGCCCATGGAAACATTACTGTCCTTAATCACAACCTGCACTATTGTTTCCTCAAGTGATACTTTCGCCTCATCATTTGTTCTGTTACTTAAAAAACATATTATTTTTCTATGTTATTAATACAGGAGACCTGAACCCTGGTGATGGAGCAGAGTAGAATAAACGAGTTCGGTGGTCTAGTACCCATTTAAATATCAAAATAGGTATATTAAACAAAACCTGTAAATGAATATTAACCCTTTTTCTTATAATATTATAAATAAATTTTTATGCTCATCTCATAAACGATAGAAATAGTGTAGGTAGGTCTTGTTAACTCTTATAAGATTTTGCTGTGTAGGTAAATCTTATAGGACAGAGATTGAGAAATTTCAGTGGATGAAAATATTGGATGGGTGTATTAAACTGTATTGATATATCACTTCCAAATGTAAGGGAATAGGTATTGGTCGATATTGTGATGCCTACGCGAATTCATTGTGTAGCATAGGTATACCTGCTGAAATGCAAATTGATATAATGCAGGAAACGTCTGAGTGGGTCTCATAGCGGGCGCTATACCGCATGAGTAGCATAAGTTCGTTTACATACGACAGTCTGCTGTATTTGCATCCCAAATTCTCGGTGCGACCGCTCGTTCGCCCGACTTATCTCTGTTCCAGGCAAAATATTACAGCTTGTGCATCGCCACTCGCAATGTGCATATCTGAATGTCAATAAACGAATAAAAAAGACCACCGGAGGCGTTCCCGCAGCATCTAAGGCGGACGTGCTTCCCGCCAATGAGCGAAAGGAGCGCAGCATATTCATAACGATATTACCGCCGACGGAGAACCGGCGTCATCATAATTCATATATAATAACCCTTTCGGAGCCGAGACGACGCGCTGCGCCGCCCTGCGTCTCGTTCGCTCACTTTCTGTTTCCTCGTGTGTAAGAGAGATGCTCACAATATCCGTAATATCATAATTCATAATTTTATTTCTTACGACGCCGCCGCACGCATACACGAAACACGCTCTTTTCATTCGCACTCGCCAGCACTGACCTACATACTCGTTCACGTAAAGAACGAACGTTTCAACTCTGTAAACTGCGTGAAAATATTTGAAATCGGAAAGGAGTTTACTTAAAACACGAGAAACAGAACATGTTGGGTAGAGATGATGACAGCTATTTGTAATTGGAATATGATGGGACGCGTGCGCGCGCGCTCGCCGCGTCTCATTCGTCAGTTTATAAATAGAAGTCGGCGTCTGCGCCGTGACGACTCGCGCCATTAATTTATATGAAATAACTGTCGGCAGTCGGAAAAATAAGTTCGATTGAGAACGGCCTTCTAAACGATAATATTTATGTTTTACGGAGTAGCTGCCGAGCTCGACTCGCGCGTTGATATGCACACATCAGTACCGTGGGTACATGTTTGAATATTTAGTTATAACAAACAGACAGGTCATCTTTACTACTTCTTGTGAATATTTACCAGATAACTCATGTCTTGCATGCGTTTATAAAATAAATCAATAACACTTTGTAAGCTCGTGTATCTACCGACTCACTTATCTACTTTATTCATTTATTCACACATTTGCATACATACATATATGTAGTTCGAATAAACAAAAATAAAGTTATTTCGAAACATCTGGTTTCATTCAATAAATAAATATAAAGGTACCACTTTTCTTATTACACTTTATAAGCTTCACCAAATCCACTTTCACAGTCCTTTTGAAAACCAATAAAGATCCAAAAATACTGATTTCAGACATTATGATGGTCGCAGTGAGGGCGAAAGACAAGTGGGACATAAATTCGTTAGCGCGCATGTAATCGTCACGAATGTACTAACAATAACTCACCGCATTAAATTTTAAAGTTGACATCAGAAAGAACATCTTATAAAGACGTTATTCAGCTCGATTTTAATGACTCCATTCAAAGGAATGTG
>DWDT01000257.1:0-23854 GCA_018245595.1 Microceris scylla
ATTTGTATGTTGGCGAAGCAACGCGCGCCGCGTACAGCTAGTATATAATAAACGTGTATATCACATTTTTCTAATGTACGTTCAACAAATTTTTTTATTTTTTAAATATTAAATCCATTATAGTGTAACTATATAAAGAATAAATAAATAAAGAAATGATTATATAAAAACTTTACCTGAAGTCAAGAATTGAGTAGGCATTAGTAGTTCCATCTCGGAGAACTGCGTCTATTTCCATTTGCGGCCAAGTATAAAGCAATATTAGCGGCTCCCGATAACCTTCTTTCGCCTCTGCGATGGCTATACGGTAGTTTGGATCTTTTCTGTATGACTGCAAATTTTCGAAAAAATTATTTACGTAATGAGATAATTAATGATTAAAGAACAGTCAATAGAATGAAGTTATTTTACGGTAATATTCCCAACGGTGCCACCAGTAGTACTTCTCCGGAACCACATTTGCTTTGTATTTACATCCATGAAAGTGATGATGCTGCCGGCCGCCCAACAAATAACGGTATCATCGCAAGCGCACAAGTTAAAGTACTTGTGACAGTTGTAACCATACGAGTACCTTCAAATGGTTCAGGAATTTTGCTATTTAAAAATCTGGCAGTTAATTATTCTATATGACACAAGTGAAAAAGAAGAGCACAATTTATGAGGCATTCTTGATGGAAAGGCCATTTGAACTAATGGTTATTTTTTATGTAATGAAACGAGAATTAAGTTTTATCTTTACATGCATGAAACAATTCTTAGTCACTTGTACAAAATATTAGAAGTACCTAACAAACCTATTTTCCTTCATTTATTGTGGTGCATGTTAGAATAGTAACAAAGGATACTCAAATTCGAACAGATCTAGGGGTATGGTGGAGTCTAGGGTGTTGACGGCGCCGGAAACGAAGTCATCCGGATCATATTCTGTGAGGACAGATTCTTCTTCTACATGTTCCTCTTCGATTTCTTCAGGAGCAGCTTCCTCTACAGCAGCTTCTTCCTCCCCTTCTTCTTCTCCTTCACCTATACAAATAATATACTAGATCTCCTTTTTACGTAAAATAATTTCATAAATTTGCGATATAATTGTGTTCTACAAATGTGACAGAATTTTCTTGAAAGACACGAATCAACTTTGTTATTGTTTAGCTTTGACATATGTACATATCATCATCAGCCTATAGCTGTCCACTGCTGAACATAGGCCTCCCTCAGAGCGTGCCACGTTGCTCGGTCCTTCGTTTTCCTCACCCAGTGTCTACCGGCGATCCTACGAATATCGTCGGACCAGCGGGTCGGAGATCGTCCTACGCTACGCTTACTGAGACGCGGTCTCCACTCTCGGACTCGTCTGCTCCAGCGGCCATCGGTCCTACGACAGATATGGCCAGCCCACTGCCACTTCAGACCGCTTATCCTCCGAGCTATGTCCGTTACTTTGGTTACCTCACGGACGGACGGACTGACGGACGGTTAATGACATATGTATGTATTATAGTAATGGCTTCGACTCCAACTACCTTTGCTCAGTGTTCAGAAAATTGTATAAGAAATGTCTCGATAAACAATCAAGTAGTTGAAGCAGAAATTTGTGTATAATAACGATCTACAACAAAAACGTAATAATCGATTTTATCTGATTGAGCTTCGTTTATGTCTGCTTTATTAGCATTAATGTTCATTTAATTCGCGGAAGACTGACGCAATCGACAACGCAGATAGAAAAAGATGCCCAGTTTAAATCGTTAAAAATTACTTTAAATCCAAATATTTATAAGACGAATATCATTCATAAGATATTATTTACAAAACGAATATCAAAAATATAATCACATCGGTGAAATGTCGGTCCTGCGACTTCATAATATTGTTATAAAAATGTTTATCTTCGAACAGCAGTTCCAAGTGTTCATAAATGAAATTGTTTTCTGTTGAAAATGTGCAATGAACAGTAAAATCATCATCATCAGCCTCTCTCAGTCCACTGCTGGACATAGGCCTTCCCAAAAGGGGGTTTATGTCCGTAATCTCCACGCCGGACACGCGGGTTGGAGATCGCAGGACACAGCTTTTCGAACCGCCTTCGCTGCTGCCCGTCGGTGGCTAGGGCATTTAGTCGTGCCTATTTAGGCTGCGCTATACCGCATTCAGCCGGTAGAACAGCAAAATATTAGTTTGTAAATAAAATTATAAACTTAATTGGTATTTAATTCAATAAAAATAATAATTAAAGTGAGATACGGACATTATTGAATTTACTAAAAAGGTTCCACATTGAGTGTTGTAGTTCTGTGTGTCGTCGGTTGATAAGTTGTGAATATTATGTACCTTTTTTGTGTTTCGTAGTTTCTTCGTCCGACATTTTATTATAAAATATATGAAAATTAGTACTACACTAGATCAGACAAATATTCCAGCAAAGACTAAATTATACAATACGATAGGCTTATAATTAAATTGATGTTGCTTGGTTACCGCAATATCAGTTTTATTTCCTAATTACATTCTTTTGTATGTTGCCAAATAAGTGCATATGGTGTAATATTAATATCTGCCAACCCGCACTTGGCTAGTGTGGTAGGCCATAGCCCTCTCAATATGAGAGGAGACCCATGTTCCCACAATGGAATGATAAATGGGTCGATTTATTATTTAATATTTTTATAATGAAATTGCATTAATTCATTATTTTTATAATGCATTTTATAATGTAATGGTTATGTTAGAAATGCATTGACTTAATAGTTAATTAGCTTGTAGTGAATATAACAAAGCTTAATTTTACAATTGATATATCAATTGATTTTATCGATTTGGTATATTGTGTTGTGTTGAGAGACGTAAATAATTTGTCCAAGAAAAACTTACAGTTAATAGTAAATTATAAGCTTCGTAAAGCTATATTTTCAGATTTTACTGTCATTTTACGTGAAAGATTCATATGTCTGGGTCTTACTACCTGTACCGTAGAGGTATTTCGACCTATTAAATAAATTATATTGACAAATATTTCTGCAAAGTTTAAATAAATATTATGAGCTGGTTAAATAAATATGATACGGTAACGGCTGCAAAAACTTAAATATACATTTATGTAGATGACGAAACATGTTGTGAGGCGATTTCATGTATCTTTAATCCTTTTGCCAATTAAATACCTTTTTGTTACACTATCGTTTCAAATGTTGTAGATGATTACAAGTTATAGGAAAAATAATACTTACACTGGCAATAAGAAAATGCGTCGTAGTGTGAGTGACCATTATATAAAATAACTGTTACGGAATACAGTGTGCTAAATACCATAGACAGCAGTCTGTAATGCAGACCTATGAAAACGTAAAGAAGAGTATATTAAATCGATTAAGATTACTGAAACAACTACATATCTGGCAATTATGCACTGACTATTTAATCGGTCATCGTCGATTTTATAGAATCTTTACGGCAGCTATTAAGTGTAAATATTACTATAATAATCGTAAAGTAATTGAAACTGATACTAACGTCACAAATATGACATTGACAGTTACAGTGATTTTTATATAGACTAACTTCATTCGTTTTATAAGTGGTGTTAGTATGAACTTTAGACTTTAGGCAATCAATATAATCATATAAGTGAATTTAATAAAATGGCACAAAGTCAAAGACAGGCTGTACTAAACCTGTACAAAACGGTACGGACAGAATGTTTTTAGATTATCCATTTGTATTTGTTACTTTGTTTTTAATTATAAAAAATATGTTTCAGCTCTTGTATTTAGGAAGAGACTGGCCCCAGGGTTATGATTTGTTTCGCAAGCGCTTGCACAAAGTGTTTACAAAAAATAGTAATGAAACCAATCCACACAAGATTGATACAATGATTAAACATGGGCAGTTTGTTGTGAAAGAGATTGAGGCATTGTATAAATTAAAAAAATACCGGAGTATGAAGCGCAGGTATTACGATGATAGCTAAGTGCAGGTAAACGTTCTTTCTGGCGCTTAAAATTTGAATACACAACCTTGAACTGAAATAAATTTGAGCTTACTATGTCTTAATATTTTTATTTAATAGAACTTTAGTCATAACATATCTTATAATAATTTGGTACTATTATTGTCTTTAGAACTAGGATATTCAATATACATAAACTCAAAGAGTTTTAGATATTGCAAGTGCTAAAATTAATTATAGTTACCTAGTTTATGAAATAACTGTTCGGTGTTTTATAAACAATTTATAGCAAATAGTCTTATCTGACTAAACATTGCATCTAAACTTCTAATTACATTCTGCATGTGTTCATTTTGACTCTGGTCAATTAACCTATTTAACATTATTAGTACTTACCAAGTAGCAAATATTTCCCTGTAGTTCTTTAATACTCACTATAGAAAAAGTTAAGTTCAAAACATAGACATACAACTTAATGAACAAGGATAAAAGATGTATATGTAATATTTTTTAAAATGTAAGTAACTCAGTCGTCTATTTTATGTGCATGCTAGACATCTATCAAAATTTTTATCTAAAATGATTTTAATTTTAACCACTTTTATACTATTTTCTGTGATGGTAATCTATTGTTGGGGTCTAAATGTCGCATACTTTTTTTCAGTAGTAAATTACCCTATTGCCCAATAGGGTAATTGTTTTAACAAAAGCTTGAAAAATAAAATTAGTGATTAAAAAAAATCTTTATGTGATAGCAGTCAATTATTATATTTGCAAACAAAATTTATTTAAGAGATAATTTAAGAACTAAAAAATGGTAAAACTTATTGTTATTATAAAAACAAAAATTAAATTGTTATAGGGCTTTATATAATATTGATTTGTAGCTTACAAATAGTATAAAACTATTAGTTTTATGTGTATACATACATGTTGTCACACCTATTTTCTCATAAGTTCAGGCACAGATAAAGGATTCCTACTTGCTAGGGTATTGGTAGACTTTTGCCTCTTTTACATTTATAAGTTGACATACATACTCATCTATTAAAGAAAGTTGCAACCCAGCCTTAAAATTTTAAGATGTCTCCAATTTTGAAAATTACTCTTAAGTATGTACAGCTCTGACTACCTCGTGTCTATGGTCATTGTCTTTGTATAAATATTGTATAATACTAATTATAGCTCAAACATTTAGGAAGGGTACATATGAATATGTGATATTTGTAAAAATATATTATAATTAAAAGTATTTCTCTATCAATTTGTGTTATTATTGAGTGGGTAAAAAAAGGCAAATTTCTATGTAATTATGTATTATAGACATTCTTTGTAGATTACATAATACATTACTGTTATGCTACTTAAACAATCACTTTCTAAATAAACATTTATTTCTAAACCAATAATAACATAACATTATTCAGAAATTGAATTTCCTTTATGTGGCAAGTGATATGATAAATTTATCAATGAGTTATATATTTATATACATTTGATAATATAACAATGAGGCTTGTTGATGAAACAAACATGTTATTGCACATTTTGGTTGAGTACACATTACTAAGTCTCGACAGAGTATGCTTTGTCCATTGAATACATAACAACAAACTTCATAACATGTAGAAGACAGTGCCAGATAGTTAATAAATAGATCGTGTGATGAAAACATGGTAAACCCTGCATTTATCAGTGATTAAAAAAAAATAGTAAATAATAAATAGATTGTTTTTGATTGTGATATTCAAAAATAATAAAGCATTACAAATTCTCAGATATTTGTTATAATATCCACCAAAGAACCTCAATCAATGTTTAAGAGCTATATTTTTTCTATCATTTGTTGTCAAACTTGTTACACTTGTAACACTTTCATACACTGATTATTATTATGCATGTTAATTTTCTAAAATAAACTCAATTTCGTATATAATAAATTACATAATAAGGTGGGTCAATGTTTTGATATTGTATCCATACATTGATTAGTGTCAAAGTTTGAAACTATCTTATTAAAGTTATTGTTCATGTTAGAAAAAACACCTTACATTGCCAATGATGTCAACTTCAGAAAAAATAACTAGTTTCCTATATATAATATTTTAATTCTAGATGAATGTGCAAGATTACTGAAAATACATTCAAACCAAGGCAAATCTTTTAACATTATCAATGTCCATTTGCTTTGGTTTAATAAATAACCCCTATTACTTGACAGCTATGTGAATACATATTATGTATGTTATGTGCATAAAGCACAGATGAATAAATTTAATGTGAGAAGTAATTTTGAAACATTACTTTTTTTACGAACTTTTCAATGTTAATAGATGTACATGTTGATGTAACATCACAGTTTTTTTTATTTCTCAGGCTAGTAATATAAAACACTTTACATTCTGCCCACTTTGTTCTTTACCACTTTAATAAATTTGATTCTGTAAGAATATAAATTACTGATCTGGAAGTTATTTGAACTGAATTACTTTGACTTCTTTGTTATATTTATTCCATTACAATTTTGAAAAATAATGTTATTCTTTTCTCATACATTTTCAAACAACTCTACTCTGTATTTAAGACTACTACATCTGTATGTTATAATTCATCGCCATTTAAGAATTCTACGTGATTGTATATTGATTACCGGTAACAAATGCATGAAATGAATAATAAATTTTATCGCATCATGACTCTGCTAATATATTCGTAACAATATTTTTAATTATCAACATTAAATAGCGACAAATATAATACATTAAATAGCGACTAATCACATGTGGCATCCCACTTAAAAATACGATTTGTAATGATACATATCTCAATGTACTTAAATAGTGGAATATCTATATTGTCATACTACTGTGGTTGGTCGTTGGTATGACCACACCTTGTTATGCCAGTTCATACCCAGCAGATTTACGGAAACTATATTGCAACAAAACAAATATGCATGATTATTGCAAAGTATTATAACCAGTTAGTAATATCAGTTTGTTGTATTTCCGTGTAGGAAGTTACTATGATAGTTTCAGTATCTAAATATCTGAATATCATAAAATTATAAGAATAAGTTTCCATTAATCTGCTGTATTAGTAGCATTTCACTTATAAATATATTAAAATAAGTATATACGCATCTTAAATACAAAACCATGAACCACAAGTATACATACATATTTCGTGTTGGTGCCCATCTAGGTATATAATATTTTGAAGCCCGACATTATACCTACTTCTATATACGTGAGGGTGAAATTTAACATGTGATTACATTATATACACAGTAACATATAACTTTGAGATCAACAACAGTCAAGCAATAGCTAAGTAGATATATTTCACACTGAAATAAGAAGGATTTAATTTATTAAACGCTACGATACATTACAATCAACAGACGAAACGTTTTCAGTTATACAATAGTAAGTTATTAGTTTAAAAGAGAAATGACAGTTACATGGTGACAGTGACAGTTATACACTTTAGCCAATGTGATAAAATTGAACAACTTTAAACATTTACGTTATTTAGTTAACTATCATATTATTAAAAAAATTGGACTATACATTTCGATGGTACTCTTATTTTTTTTCGATTTAGTCGTTCTATAATTCATAATAAATGTTTTTTTACCATTTAAAATTGTTATATCGAGAGCATAATATATGCACTCTATAACTTACTACAATTTTCTAAACATGTCGATTAATAAGTATTATATTAGACTTTGAAACAACGATCAATGATGCAGGAAATAATATATTAAATGAATTAGTCTGAAAAGATCTATTAAAATATGTCATGTAGGTATGTAAATATCATTGTTTAGGTGTCCCATAGGCCTATAGTTCCTCCAAAGAAAGTTCAAAAGTTACAAGCAAATGTATTTTTATAATGTCAGTATATTGTAATAAGCTGGATCTACATAACTACATAGATACTTTTTTTCATAAGAGGAACATAATTGTTTATATTAAATGGTATCTATATAACACTTATATGATAGTAAAATAGAATGTAATAAATTTAACAGATTCAACTTATTTACATAGCTTTCTGTATTAAGGTTTCCAAATGATTATAGGTAATTTCATATGTATCTATGGTGAATACATAATAAACGAAATATAATATAGGAAGTATAGTATAGATATATTATAATACTTTTTAACTTTCAATGACAAGTTGATTTACAGCCAATCAGGTTGCTTTTGATGCCCTATACGTAATAATATTCGTAACGCTATGGGGCTTATTGGGCTCTAGGATAGAGTAAATATCTAAGTAAATTTATAATTTTAAGCATGGCAATACGAGTATTAGTTAGGCAATGAATCAATTACAGTACAAACATAATTTAAAACCTATGTTCCTTACACTTGATTACACCTGTGTATAATATTTGCAAATAAGGTTCTGCTAGGGCATATGTGTGTCAATACAGTTGTCCTGCATACCTATATCTTGGAACAAAAAAATTGTAGCTTATCTACGTAGCTACAGAACATTGGTGGAAACACTCGTGATGTCGATATCACGTATTGGTCCTGATAATTTAAACAGCACTCATTTAAATTATCTCGCCTTTAGAAAGCATTACTGCTTATCTAACAATAACACAATTTAATCCTGTCAGCTAAAGGTAGTAATATAATTTTCGGAACAACAATCTGAAATTTAGATAATCATACAACATCTAAGTATTAAAGTTTACATCAACGAAGCATTAACAGTTTATATAACATAATAGTTTTTACGATTAGAATAATTATATATTTTTAATACTATCTCTGAAAGTCTCGTTAAATATGTTGAAAATGTAACGAAGTAGTTCCTCTTGAGCGAGTAGATAGTGAAATGAAATGTTAAGGCGTTCTCTTCGTACTGGGTTATTAAACTTTCACGTTATCTTGTGACTCTGAAACTGATAGACGAACTTTAGTTGAAATGAAACAGAGTTTTCTATTTTTCAGTACAAAACATGCAATCTTAGAACAGAAACAAAACAGTACGATGCTTGATATTTGAAAATCGAGCTTTGGGAAGGCGGCATTAGACTTGGTTATGCCTTTGAGTTTTAGCATAATATATATTAAGTAACAGTGGAAACGAAAACGAAGACTATCTAATATACAGTTATTCGCTTATATCTCTTATGATTTAAGCAAACGAAACAGATTTTAATGTCTCCTTTCCTTTATGTAGGAAATGTGTACTAACACAAATCGAAATATATAATGCATTATTGCATCAATTAATGGCTATAGTCTGGTGGCTTAGATTTCAGTAACTATAGTTTTAATTTTACATGGTCCATTTGTTTATCACAAAGTGTTTTAACATTAAATATTATTCCCTAAAACGATAAAAAAGAACATTGCGAGAAAACTTACACCTTAGAATTTATTCATTTTGCTATAGTGTTTTACGAGCCTAGTAAAGTGTGCCAACTCGCACTTGGCCAGCTTATGAGACTATGCGCACAATCGAAATGATTTTGAGAGACTTCTAACTAACAATGAATGATAAGAGTTGACAGTGATGATATGTCATCGGTATAAAATTCGTATATAATTAATTAAAGACCAGCTAACCTTAATTATTCGTCTAATCCTTCTTCTCTCCATCCTCGGGGTCCTTGAGGGTATGCCACTGGGCGATGGGGCGGCGAGGACTGGCCAGCATATCAGACCAGTGGCGCAACTCGGTGCCGGACGCGTTGTACCCCAGCACTACCTTGCCGATAGGCTCCGAAGTTCCGATGCGGTCGTAATCCACCACCGTCACTACTAGATTGACTTTCTGTTGTGCAGTTCATAGGTTAGTAAGTAATAATTGGTCAGCCAGTCAATAAAGTGTAGGAGTAGTCATCATAAAAATTTGGAAATATTTTTTATTAGTGTGGAGTTTTTAAGTTTTATTACGTTTTTATATTCATAAATGAAAAGGTTTGTTTGTGTTCAAAGTTTTGGAACAGATACATTCCTCTACAATATAGATATTATTATTTCTACTGGTTTGGTCGCTTACCTCTTACCTACCTTCGAAGAAAATACAAAAAAGGGTAAGGTAGATGAAGGTGGAATAATAAATAAAGTAATAAAAGAAAGACAGTTCAGAAAGAAGAAGAAAGAGGAACTGGATTCCGTAAAACAAAGTAATTACAGTTTGAAGTCACCAAGTTGTAATGCAGTTACGAGGGGAGATTTTGTAAACACCACTCATTTTTGCATGGAAAGACATTATATGATTCAAAGCCGATATATTTAAGATATCCCTCAAAAATGTTAATCTTTAACCAAAACCATCCATTTCAGTTAAAGGTTAGCATTTTTATGAAGAGAAATTAAAAAAAATCGGCATTGAAGTATATATCAAGGAATACAGGATTTGGGATACGGAGACAGAGATAAAAGAATTTCATAGGGTAGAAAAAATCTTGTTAGTTAAGTGGTATCTAACTAAAATACAATTAATGTTATTATTATTAGATATCAACAACAATTATACAAACATAATTTTTTTCGGATCACACAGCAAAATCAAAATCAAATATACGGACATAAAAAGCACAAAATAATATTGAAATTTGCATTTTTCACTGTTGCTTAGCTCATTCAATCTAAGTAAGATAGAAAACGGTCTGAATACACAGAGCAAGCAAAGGATTTAAAGTGCAATAGATAACATAAAAGTATTGGGACCGACGCAACAACATCTTCCAACAACACGACAGGAGGAGGACGGGTTGGATGCAAGTGGTGTAAATATAAGTACACAACATCGATTTGCACATTTACATGACAATTCCGAATGAAGATTTAATTTTGCATATTATCTTCATTCAAGAGCATGTCCAAGATCGTACACCAAGGGTGGTTCATCGCGACGGCTTGGCTGCATGGTTATATCATCTTCGTAGATAATTATGGGAACTAAGTAGGTAGGTCAAGTTTTTTTAAATATTAACTGTTCAAAATATTTTTAGCCATTTTCCACCGCTGTCTTTTCGTTTCTTCATTATGTCGACAATTTTATTATTCTGTACAATTGATGAAAAATTGCAAAGTTGCTTATACATTACCGTCTTTTTATTAGCGCATATCAATTTTAGTAATTGTCTCCCAAAGATGTAAAAGTTGAATAATACCACAAAAATGCAAGTCCCAACAGCCGCGAGGAACACGCCCTTGGGGACAATCTTCAAGCAATGTGCCACAACACCAAATTTCGTATTAATCTCGGCTCGCACCTGTATTTGTTCGAATGGTACTTCAAAAGTAAATGACTCGTTGTAATAGGGATTCAGTGTGCATTTCTTGATGCTTGTTTTCTTCTTCTTCAGACGTTTCCCATTTTGCATGAGTGCAATTTTTACGTACGGATCTGAGGTGACGCAGCAACGTGTCCGGATATGAAAAAAGGGGAAAATAGGAGATTAGTTACATTTGTCTTAAATTCGTGTAACAACAACGAAATTAGTTGAAATAATACTTCTAATCTACTTAATGATTTCACTTGTAGGTACATCATTTAATGATTTTGTGATCGAATGAACATCGTAATTATGTTTGTCTCTATATGTAAGTGTATATTTGTGTGTGTCACATGATAAAAATGAAATAGCTAATATTTAATTACTTATGGGCAATATCAATGGGCTATGTTAAATGCAAACGTTCGTTTAAATACGGAATGACCAGCGAAATTGACGCCAATTTAGATGAACGCAGTGTTTGGGTAACCACTTCGTGTCATTTTGTCATGTCTGCCTATGTGTACTTGAGCCGATCTGACTTTGGCTTGTGCTATGCTTTAACTAAAATGCGCTGTGTATTACTATAAATTAGTATAAAAAAACAAACAGTTTTTTACCTTTTTTACAAAATATAATTAATTAACCAAACTCATAAGCTTCATGCGCGTGTAAATATCTAGGCACTGTTAATAAAGTACATGTTATGTTAAAAGAAAAAAACGACATGCATGTATATAGTTGTACGTGAGAATTAAAGTTTTCCTTACAGATTTTAGTTAAGAGTGGTAAAAACAATTTATGTACATATGTTACCCTAAAATCCTGAAATTAGATAATGTCATTATAAGTGTTTCTTTGTTTTATAATCTGTGACATAATAACAGAATTCTGGATTAAATTGTTATAACATAAAAAAGCTATTATTCAAATTCTTACCCGATAAACCTCCGACATCCATTTTCTTCAAGTTCTTAGCCTCCAAGATAACAACAGTGAGTTTTCCTGCGGTCGGTACATAACGCAACGAGAAACATATGTCTCCCAACTTGTTGTCCTGCAATGTCAATACGGAGTTATATTGATTATAAAAATACACAAAAATTTAATCCATACTTTATTTTGTCTTATTATTCATATGCTAATACGGTACAAAAAAGTTTATATAAGAAACAAGGTTCTTTATATAACAAAATACGTTTGAGAATACTTTTGAAAAAGTTGCGAGTTTTATTAAAAGTCATAGTTTAGTTGAACGGCAATATGTTTAATTTTTCCATAGTCGTTATTTTCAATTATCGTTTGATATTTTTGTTGTAGTAAATTTAGTATTATTGTTTGTGTTCTTTTCTTTGTGTTTTCGTTATTGGTTAAGGGTTCATTGGGGTATGAGAAGTATGGAAGTTATAGAGGAAGATTGTATCAGGATCAGCTCAGAGATAGGTTTGAGAAGCTATTTATAAAACATAAATAAGATACGGGTTATAAATAACGCGGCTTAGGGCGGAGCAGGACACATAATCACTTCAAATGAAATAAATATAAATGAAATAATAGCCCCGTGTTGTCACCTAGAAGCAAATTATGGTTATTAGTCTACCTGTACAGAATTTCAGCTGTAATCATATAAGAAAGTAATTGTTTTATTTTGAAACTGAAAATCTGTGCAGATATTCGTGCTTAGGATGCCATAGCTCATATAGTATCAGATATAGGTAGCCTCAAACAAAACGGAGTTGGCAACTAGTCACATACGTATATGTGTCATTTGATATTCATTGCGTTACATATAACGTTTTAGCATAAAAACACGTCATTTCATCTAACACATAAAGGAAACACGTAACAAACTCGAACACAAGTCTAAGGGGGAAAGAAAACAAAAAGTACGATCACATAAAACCTAGGTTTATAAAGCAGTCTCTGTCGGTTGACATATATAATATATTGGTAAAAATACATTGTATATTTGATTACGATCTGTTGCCGAAATGAACCAATATCTGTCGTTAGACGTTTCGTGACACCCAGCTCAAATCACCAAGTATGCCGTGAGATCACCCTCAAGTCCTGGATTGATCTGTGCATGCAGGACTTACTATTATTTATATTACAGTTATATACATATGTTAAAAACGTTTTCAACCTATCCATACATCCCTGTGTGTAAATGATCAACCATTTTAGGAACAGATCGCAATTTTTTTTGATATATATATATATACATATATATCTTGTACATATACACACATTACCACAATACATGGGTCTATAAAGAAAATTTATTATTATATCAGTAGGTACAAGAGCAATATTAATCATTGACGACTTTTAAAACAGGTTATAATAATAATTTTTCTTCAGAGGATGTAAACTAGCTATGTTGTTGCTATAAAATATACATACACATTTATTTTATATGTGAAACATTTTACAATATAAGACACATCACACTATGACACAATTGTAGGTGCTACGAGTGAGGTGCTATTCCATAGCAGTCGTACGTATGGTGGTAATTGAAGCAAGAAGTTCTCTATTTTCTTTTCGTTTCAAGTAAATCTAGAAATATCACCAGTGATGGAATAATCACAACAGAAAATAATTGTAGTTATATGCTATGATAGCTACATTAGCTCGTGCTAGAGCTTACAATGTATATGTGCCATTTTGTTTAAAGCTTTTTCTGGCTATCGGAATAGTAAACTAATTAAAACGGAGCTTATCATAGTAAACACGAAGTAATTTATAAGTATTAAATTACACAAGGTTTTCGATACTGTTCACGAAATACCGCACAGTTACGATGCTTGATTTCCCTCTTTTGTATAATATTAATAAAGAATATAAAAATGTTGGAAAGAAAATTCGTGGTCGTAGGTATTCTTCAAGTCCTGATGCCCTTATAAAAAGTCCTGTAATTAATAAATATTTAAAAATTAAAAGAACTTTTTACTTTGACTTTACGCAGTATAAAACACATGAGTTTTAGAAAAATGCAGTACATGAGTAACTTATAGGATTATAAAATATAACTTAATCATCAATATTTTATGTGAACATTGAATGTTGCTTAAGGTACTAATGTGTTTTACAACTGCACCACCATACATACGGAGGGGATAGATAAGGATTCATTCGTTCTGGAGTTCATAATACTGTCATTGTTCTTCGTTCCTTGGTCAGAAGGTGACCTGTAAAATATTTGGGTATTCAGTTATTAAAGCGGAACAAAATTGTGAATTATGAAACCTTTTAGAGCTTATCTACACTTCGTAGATGCTCCTTTGTAAACAATTCAAAATTACCTTTGTATTAGATAAGGAAATCATTTAAGACTGAATTTTTTATACCATTGTCGGAACGAGTCTCTTGTATAGTTCGGTTTTTAAAATCGAATCAGATGTACAGTGTCGAGTAAAACAGATGCGCGTGTGTTTAGAGAGCGATTCTCGCCGTAGGAACTTGTGATGAACGAAAACAATTTAGGTGCAGACACATATGTAGCCAATATTATGATACCAACAACTATCGCCCTGAATTGTCATTTTGTACGTTTTTGCAAATGGTTTTTCATTTGTTTTAAAGTGGAAATTTTGACAAATATGCATTTTTTGATGACTATAAAATGTCAAATCAGGGCCAGGAGTGACAAAAATTACAGACATGCAACATTCCCCAGCCGCATAAGAAATTAACTTTTAAGTGTTGAATGGATGAACAGAAAATTTTAATAATAAAACAATATGTGGTATGATAGGTGATAATAGGTATAAAGGTGACTTTTTTCATTTGGACGTGGAAGACCGCTATGTTTCAACTTTCAACGATGTATCCTACCTATTCGAAGTTGATTAAATTTTAATTCTTCGAACCAATTTTATGGTATATTTTAAATTAACAAATTAACATTAAACTTATAATTCAGCAAACAGTGTTTTATAATATCAATGAAATGTGTTTGTATTAGTAAAATATACATATTGATGTGTCTCAAAATAATACTTACGTGAATGATCATTTCGTTTGAAGCGGCATGCAAGATTGTTCAGGACACAATCAAACACAGCCAAGCAGAGCAGAGAAAATATGGAGAAAAAGAGAAAAAAATCAAGTAAATACATTTTTGCTGTCGAAATTAATTTTTCGGAAAAATAAATGACGACTCAATCCATGTCGAGATGCCTTGACTGCTGTTCGCTGTTTGGTGTGCTGTAGTGGAACGTGATGGCGCACACTTCTCTTAAACCGTAACGTATCATCGTCAAGGATCCTCGGAATTAAAAAGTGCAGTAATATTGTAAAAATGTAAGCCATCCTTTCAATAAATATGAACACAAAATTATATTTACATAATACTACAAAATGTTTATAGTCCGTGGTTCCATTTATTGTAAAGATGGCGTGTTTCGTCGCTGTTCTGGCAACACCATATCCACTCAGTTCAATATAATTTCAATTTATTATCAATTACAATTTCAATTGATTTATCCCGTGGATGTGTTTTACCAGTCGAGCCTAAGCTAATAAAAAAGTAAGTACAAATAGTTTCCATAATCGTATTTGCGTACCTATGTATGTATTCCTTAGCATTAAAATAATTATTGTTCATTGTGCATTCATGAGTAATGTCAAGTACGAGTATAACAATACATGTACCTATGCGATGCTGTAGAGTGTAAGATTTTGTTGATGTGACCTGGGTGTAACAGTAACTGTTAACATACATACTTTATTGCAGTTGGTAACTTTACCAATCTTGTTTTTTGCAACATACATACCTAAATAAACTTATTTTCAACAGCATTAGTCAAAAATAATATTGACGTTGGGCACACAGTCACGTACGAATATTTTAATAAGGTAATGGCATCCTACCTTGTAGCGTATATATTGGTCGAAGAACCATTTTAAACATCATGTTGTTGGCACGTTCATAAACTGATAAAGTAAAATTCACCGACGAAGAGCAAATAAGAATAAGAATATATATTAATATATGTATATATACATATATATGTGAAACTTTAAGAAAGTAAAGTCGTTTAAACCACAGATGTAGAGAGTAAAGGGCTGAAAATTATCAAACTGCAGCGTGTTACAAAATCGAATGTGTTCATGTTTTCTAAAAAAAATGTAAGTCATTAAGAAAATTGTATTGGCTGTATACATTTTGTTGGAAATATCAGTCAGTTATCTTATAATTTTTGAAATTAAATGTTCAAATTAATAAAATTTTTAACGTCAGACAGATAAATCTTATTAAAAATGCAATAGATTTGTTACCGAAAATATCATTCGTACGTCCTGAAATCAGTCGAGTAACAAGATTGCTTAACCTGATTTTACTTATCAAGTTGACAGAACATTTTTATTTTTGAATCGCACCTGTCCACCTTCGCCTTCGACGCTCTGCAGCTCACGCCACTCCTCAATAGTCTGAGCAAGGTCCACCTGGCACAAGGGTACCTTTACTTCGCCAATCTGGTCGTGCTTGGAGAATCGGTCAAAGTCGAAGATCGCAAATACCAAGGTTTTGTTCATGGCGTCCGCGTACGGTACACTCTGTGCAAAAATAAGTTGCTTGTAGTGTGAATTTATTAAAAGCATACATTGTATACGAGGCTGTACTTTCTGTTTAGAAAATCCACACAACGTGTTTTGAGTACTAAGATACCGTACCTTAAAAACAAAGGTTTCGTTGAATACAGGATTCAGGGTCTTTCGGTGGACTTTAGTTTCGAATTTCTTCTTCTTGTCCGGAAGAAGGTACACTTTCACATAGGGATCCGAAGTGCCGCCCATGTCAAGTGCGGGTAGTTCCTCCGCTTGGATGACGGTTACTGACAGACTGTTGCTGTTAAAGTCATATTCCAGCTGCAAATCGCCAAAAACATGAAACATATGCAAAGTCTCATATAGATAGATAAAGAAAATTAAAATGCATGATGGTGTGACACGAAATTGGACTGAATGAAATACATTGTTAACTACTGTTCGATTAACAAAGTGAAGGCAACCATTAAAATTTTGGAAATAAAAAGGCGATCCAAATATTGAATTTTTAGAATGAAATACATGCTCGTCTAGTAATCATCGTTGTCGTCTAGATGTCATTAATGTGTGACGATCTTGATGAAGGAGGAAAAGGCAAAAGATACTTGGTATTCCAGGCTATTCTTAGTTCCTGTCTTTACAGATAATAGAAAAGGCGTGACAATATGTATGTATGTATGTGTTAATTAGGTACTTATTGACAAAAACATAGGAAAGAAGTATGGAACGGTTTTCATAATCTATAACTAACATACTGAACGACTCAACATTTCTGAAGTGTGTTCTGAAGTTGATGTTGGTAATGACGTTTTTGTATAACAAGAAATAAAATATACAAAATAGGATGTTAAGTATGTTAATTGTTTTAATCATGATATGTACAACTGCTAAGAACGAAAACGAAAATGATTCTGATGTGAGACAATCGATATGAAAATGAACTTCCCTTTGTCACTTCCCTTTGTCACTTTCGTAGCAATTGACATAACTGATTAGGAGCAACCGTCCTGCTTCCTTCCTCGAACAATTCGCTTACAACCTTACCTTGTACTGAAGTTTGCCAAGTTTCTGCTCTTCCTTCTTAGAGTCACCATCGTCAGGCTCCTCAGCGTTTTCCGTAAGCTCCTCCATATCCGGCTGAACCTAAATGCACGTCCCGCGGCAAATTTCACATGAATATCATATTTCTTATAAGTATAAAGTGGGAGCACCAGACCCAACATTATTAGGAATACACGCTTACTGAATAATATTTCATACATTTGTTTAAATACTTGTACCTAAATAACCAGGTATTAGAGATGAACATGTGGTATAGTACCATCTATAAGAATTACCAAATATCAATCAACGCTTCCAGGGGATTTTATTCCGGCTAATATACCTCATATTAACTAGAAACGCTTCTGGAACTGTAATTAAATAATTATTATTATTATTCCGGTGTGTACAGTGTTCCACATAGAATATACAGTATAGCATTACCTTTTCCTTGTATGCTGACCCCAGGAGCTGGACGGACTTGAGGTCGACACCTTTCATACCCTTTTTGCCGTCCTTGGATCTGCGCTTACGGAAACATCGCCGGATGCAGCAGAAGCATATCCCAAGCACAACCACACCCACGCCTGAAGATAATCATTACGTTATTAACAATGTTAATATAAGGTTCTTATTGTTTGCTATTTTATAGGTTAGCGTTTGATCGCATCCCCGCCTGACTCTCTGACTGAGCTGTATTCATGGAATAGCCGG
Organism: Microceris scylla; assembly: GCA_018245595.1. NCBI lineage: Eukaryota > Metazoa > Arthropoda > Insecta > Lepidoptera > Hesperiidae > Microceris > Microceris scylla. The sequence goes on from DWDT01000257.1 coordinate 18,519, forward strand.
AAACACAGATTTTTTATATTTTACTGAGTAATCCTTACCTTGCGGGTCAATGTACTGTATGCCCAATTACATTCGTATTATCATGAAAATAATAGATTTGTAAAAAAAAAAACAGTTTTGGAGCTATTCGCAATTCGAACACGAAGTACAAGCGAAGATTTGTATGTGTATACTTGTAATAATTTATTATTTAATTTTGAAGTAAAAACTTACTGACGGAAAGTAACAATAATATTGTAGTGTTATATACAATTAGTAATGTATACCAGGAAAATAGAATGCTAACCAAGCGATGAATAATGTATATTATAGGTTATCTCTAGTAAATGTTAAATATGTACATATATTAGAGGAACAATGATTTACTTGTACTTACCAACTAAAATGGCGACTAGCTGCCATGTTTCCATGTTCATCTTATGTGCCAGATCCGCCGCTTTCTCCGCGATGGTCTCCTGGGTGGTCGTAGTGGTAGATTGTCCCGTTTCCATCGTTGATGATATTGCCGTAACAGATGCTCCACCTATAAAGGGTGTTCTACCTATTATTCAATACTTTTGTCAAAAATTCGTTCTTTTATCGATCCATGTGCGTTTAGTAAGGTTCTTGAGTTGAGAATTGTTATGTATGATTGGTTTTATTATTTTTTGTGGAAAGAAACTGGTAATAACATAACAAATATCACTTACTTATATGTGATCACGTTAACAAGTGAATTGTTTTTACTCCAGTCTCCTGCGTGTTTGTTTAAATTAATTCGTATTCGTAGAATCCTATTCAAGTCAACAAATTTCTTTATATATTGGGTTTTATAAAAATGGAATGAACTTATTATTAAATATCAGTATCGCTCATTTTATTTATTAAGTTCGCGCCGAAAACGATTGAAATGTTACTGATATAGAATTTGTTTTTATCTATAAATTAGAAGTTACAGAAAAGTTCGATTGATTAGACTATGTTTCTATCAAATTAGAACTTTTATTTCAATTTGTCGGATGTGCAGGTCACTTAGACATTATTTTTATTTAAGCAGCACACAACAGACAGTTATCTCACTAGACATTAGATGGTCTTTGGTCTGGATATAATTTAAAAACCGCAAATACCTTACAGATATAAATTACGCAGGTTTCTCCGTGACTTTTCATTTGCCTCTAGAATGTGATTCTCACTTTTTAAAATGCATATAATATTGTAATGTCGAAAATTCAAACCATTTTAAAGCAATCATCGGTCCCCTCTGCTTGTCACACCCATCAAACCGAAATCAAGAACGAGCTTACACTTTCTCTTAAAGCAACCCTAAGTTATTTCCAACTATGAACACATTAGTTTTTAATAAGATAAAAAAATAGCTATTCTTCAAAGTCTGCACTCAAGTATTCCATCAATATTTTTTTTGATTTTTGATAGTCCTTTTTTGTAATTGGTTAAACCTTACCCGTGGGGGGGTTAACTGTGGTGGTGGTGGAATTGTCGCTAGAGTTGGTCGGCGCCTCCCGGCGCCACCGGATCTGCATGCCGCTTAGGGGAGACATGACTGAAAACAACAATTACATTAGTAATATATTTCATTGGAATTCAATCAAGTGCCAGTTGTTTTTCCAAAGATATTCAGACTGGGAATCATTGTTATCTAATACTAACAATTGGGGACGATTACATAACGTATGTGGGTAAACTTTACCCCACTGTGTTATTTGAACAAGTGGAAAAATGAACTAGGATTGATATCCAATAGCATCCAAGGATTGTACATATAAGATAATCAAAGAGGTATATAGTTAAGAATAAATTAAAATGAATAAAAACTAGGCATAAACATTTTCCTATTCACGTGAAAAAAAGTAAATTTACAGATGTAGTTAATAAGATGCATATTGATTAGATACAAGCCTTCCCATAATTATGTTCATAGACAATGTAAAAAAAGAACAGTTGTTGTTCTACCGGAAATAAGTGACGTTGCTACATAATATGATGACTTGTCGTTACTTTTGTGTATCTATGTGTTACAATAATATATTTATCTATATTGATGATTGTATAAGAATGTTAAGCATTAAAAACGGATAAATATTACGTAAATTAAATGCTGCTATTGGTTTTTTCAACAAACACGCCCTGGAATTTTCCATTAGCTATAAAAGTTATACGTCCTTTACAGAAAATGCGTGGGTTTCGATAGGTACGGAGCTCAGTACCGGTTCGTCAATCTATATAAAAGTTACGATTATAATAAAATGTTGGCGATAAATTTTTAAGCTTCATAAACATTTGAAAACTGCTTATGAGAAGCGTAAATTCTTTTGATGTCGTGAGTATAATATTAACTGTATTGAACTATATTACTCTCCTTCATAGGTGTTTTATAAGCTTTCCTATAGTCTGTTTGCGTAGCAGTTAACACTTAGTATGGAAAATATTTTCAATGCAGGTTTTAAAATGTGTTGTTGTTGAATTTCTACAATGTTACCTATTTGTAAGTTGATAAATAAATTAACAACAGAATAGATGACTGGGAAAGATCTAGGATGACCTGTTTGATCGAATTCGAAGCAAGTCCTAATGGAAAATTAGGTTATATTCCCTTAATATTACTATGCATTATTTAATTTATAATTACAACAGTAATATGACGTTTCTGAAAAATAGTTTTACCGACGTAAGTCTTCCCACGCCAGATGGAACTACAACGCTAAATAACTGTGATGTAGCAGGTTCGCTATATTTATTACACTTTATAACAATTACACATAAATATAAGCAAAGAAAAAATATTTTTGTCAATTATAAAGCAAATAATTTCATTGCATCCAGTTTCATTTCACTTCCAAACCTTGATCTTGATATTGTAGTGACATCTTTTCAGATATAAAAATCGATATCACACGCAATGAATATGGAAAATAATTTTCAGTAACGATACTATGGGAAGCTTTGCGCTTTATAGTAATATATTTAGTAACACTTAATATGAGTGACATTTACTGAAATAAAAACTAGACCTTGAAATGCCGAGGCCAATAATTGCATCATTAGTAAGCTTCGCCACAAACCATCGAACATAATTTACGACATACGTGACATTATATCATTCTAATACATGTATTATATAGATACATCCTACATTGGGCACACAAACACGAATTTAGGTAACACTGTACTCGTAAATCAACGGACGGAAAAGAGGACTTATTATTAGAGGCGGCCATACCTGCTGCGATTGGAAGCCAAAATGGAGCAGCTCACACGATAGAACAGTACACCATCTATTGCAACGACGTTTTCAATTATAAAACGAGTTCCCGTATGGTAGATTATAAAACCCTAGTTCCGTGGTCACTTAGTGGGAGTTTGGTTCATTTCTGTCTAATTTTAAATATTCGAATGGTGTCTCCGTTGTGTGGTAATGCGAGGATGGCGGAGATGCGCGCGCAGCGGATCGATCGGCCTGCGCACCGCGCTGCTCCGTGCGCCCAGTTCCTGCCCAAGTGGCCATGTTTACGTCACACGTTGCGTACATTGACGACTAGCCTTTGAAAACTCGGCCGCTCAATGGTTGATGGATTTTACTAAGCTTTAGCCCACTATCCGTTGGGTGCCATTCAATTTTTTACGTCATGGCAAAAGCGTCTATATAAAGAAAACAATATGTTTTTATTTATTTATTACAAGTATACTAGTCGTATTCTGCATAATTAATTAAAACATAATTTAAAGTTAAAACAAATAGCTAGATTTTTGAGCAGAAGTTAAAACCAAGACGTAAATGGGTCCGCCCGCATATTCTTCGAAAATATTTTTTTAATAACTCTTCAACAAAACATAATTCTATAAATTTAATGACCTAATTCAAAGTAATTATAAATGATGAGAAATGAATATTTTATTCATTGAATCGTTTTAGTGGTGATAAAAAATGTTGGTGATGATGGTGATAATGATGATGATTTTATTAAGTAAGATTAACTTTTGCTGGCTAACTGTAAAGGCGGTTTCACTCTATGCGCGTCAGTATTGTGGTTCGCATATCCGTTGGTCCAGTAAATGATTTCAGCACACAAAAAACATTGTCACGTACATTATTACTGGGCGCGGTCATATTTTAAGTTTTTTATTACGGTTATTCTAACCTATAATATTTGGCACTAGACGTTATTTATAAATAAAATAGACTGTAATATACAATTTTTACACGAAATTGTCCTATGCTAAACAGGCTTTCTTATCTTCAATTGAGGAAGTAGTCCAATGCGAACCTATACGAGAGTTATAAAAAAAGAACAGTTTTTGAAGTCGCTCCCTTACCTTAAGAGTTTTGATTATATTGATACAGTAGTAAAAATACCACTTGTAACCTTTAAATATTCTATGATGAAAATGGGACTCTGAACTGATATAGCAGGGCCATTTACTCCTCGTAAAGGTCGAAATTGTGTGATATGTTTAAATGTTTCTAATGGCCTCAAAAATGGTTGGTTAAATATCATTGATTTGACAAGTTTCGGGAAGCAAGGCCATGGATATTGTCTTCTTATTAATGGTCAGTATACTTGACAACGCCCAACATTACATGATTTTACAAAACGTTATGTTTACGTTGGGTACAATATATGTAACTCGTTCTCTATGTAGCCAATCTGATGATTACATTTAGTCACTATTCTCAAATTCTCTTTTCAGCATATTATGATCTAATCTCACTCTAGATCTTTACATAGCGGTTGAATTATTTGACAAAACAATGAATACAAGAGTTATGAAACGATTTATTTTGAACTACACTTTGTGTTATTTTTGTTTGACAATAGTTAACATAGTTGTAAAAAAGTTTTATGTCGGCAGGAATAGATCCAGCGTCCAGAGTTTTCTTACTGTGGAGACTATTATTTAAATACTTAAGTTGTGACTTTATAGGTACCTAGATTTCCGAGGGAGGTTAATAATAGACGCGTTAGAGCCACCCACGATATATTTTCTTGCCGGGCGTCGTTCCTCCCACGCGAGGTACCGCTTTAATAAATATCGACTGTAGACATCTCGTTGGAGGCAACACACCCCGCGCATTATAATAACTTTTGCTAATAAATGGTTACCAACTCTCTTTCAAGTACTGAAAATAGCAAATTAGCCTACGCAAGGTCAAAGACTTTATTTGGTATATCAATACAAAGTGTAGGTAATTTAACAGGACATGATTATTTTTATAAATTTGATAATTAAAAATATTGCGTCATATCAATTGTCATTACGAATATAACAAATTCAAATTCAGGAGAAATATAACTGTGTGGTATATAGGGTAAATTAGTATGTAGGGGAGAAATTCT
>DWDT01000258.1:0-23744 GCA_018245595.1 Microceris scylla
ACTCTCACGATGCACCAGTTATTTTATGTTAGACCTATGTACTCGCAATAAGAGGTGAGTTTATTTACATACACTGGGCACAAGTCTAGACTGTACTGCTAATGAGAATTTCATTTTAGAAAAATCGAGTAATACTTCGACCGAGGAAACTAGAACCTCTTGATCAGCAGTCACGCTTGCAACTACTGGAGCCACAAGGCGGCAATAATAATAAAATTAATATGAAATAAGGGATAATGAAAATTTTATAAATTGTAATAGAGAATTTTCTAATCATGTTACTTTAAAAGAGAAGCTTGAATCCAGATTAAACGTACGTAAGTAAAGCCAGGACAATAATAGTAAAATATACAAACAATTTAAAAGAACTGAAAATCTAGAAAATCTTCGACAATAATTCACATCACTAGCACTCTTAACAATCATGGAACAGCGTTTCTTCGCGCCAATTCCTTGAACGAAACTCTTTTAAGGTGCAATATTTTATTACGAAACGTAATAATAAAAACGGCAGCTGAATTTTGCTTTTTTGTGTTTACAATGCCGCTTTGAAACCCGTCACAAAAACGAATCGCAAGCGAAAAACATCTCTACTACAATCGCAATAAAGTCGTCTATACTTTTATTTGAGTGCTGTAATAATTTTGGTTATAATATGCACGCGCGTTCTTTCCTGTTTCAATCATACATAATTAGTACTCAAATTACTTGACTTTATTGTTTCCAAAACGTATATCCCCTTACAAGGGTTAGCGCTCACTAGCGCTGCATTGTTCAATCAAAAATGGTGTTAATGTCATAGAAAACGCTAAAAACGTATTAATGAATGGATAAAACTAAATTAATTATAGACTGACACACGATCCCGTTCACTAATTAAAGGTATCAATATTATAAGCATTGTAAAGGGTTGCTATGAATAGTTTTTTTTTAATTTATGGTATTTAAAAATGAATTGATTAATGTTTCGTATTGATCATAATAAAATTCTCGTATTGTGAATGCCATTGAAACATACGATACGTAAATAACACTCAGATACAGTTCATTATTCATTCATTCAGTCAATAAATTTATTATGCAAATTGTCGATAGTGGAAGCCTAGATCCACAAAGTGTAGTGACGTGTCAACATTAATAGTTGAGATATATTTAAAAATTGTATATAAAAAACTGTCTGTGTTTAAGAGTAGCAAAACTTTATAAACTGAATGAACTGAGACTAACAGTTCTATATTTACAAACTGACTGCTGTTTTTTTCGTAGCAAAGCTCATCACACAAGTAAACTGAAAATTGAATATATATGAACAAAACTATCTTAACATCATTAGATGAAAAAGCAATATTTTAACGAATTTTTTAATATTTTTCTGCTTAACTGAAAATAAAGGTTACAAATAAATATAATATATTTAGTTCTCATTACGGTAAAATTTATACAATTTATTCATCTCAAATTGTCTATCATTCAATACAAACGACCGTGAGCCATTCGGGAGCTTTCAGTCAGATAAATTAACTGACACTTTGACAGTTGACCATGTTTGTCAATTTTGACAATTGACGACGTGGTTACGCCTTTGTCATGTAAGAGGTTTTGGCACGACTGTGATGTCACCCCTATTATATATGATTGTAATATAATATATTTAACATTATCCGTCAGTACATATCAAAAATTTGCAAGTTTTATCTCATAGGAATAAGAAATGGGCGCGAAGCCATTAATGTTAGGGGTAATATTGTCTATGGTTCTTAAATATGTCATTTTTGTAATGACAATTCAATTGTACAGAATTGCCCACACTTGATTTCTTATCCCTGCGAAGAAAACAAGCACGTTTCCTATTTTAGTATGTCTGTCTACTACTACATCCTTCTAATGAATATTGTTTCGTAGCTACATACGAGTATGTATATATGTACTTCTGTTTCCATACTGTTATATCTCATATATACATACATATGTTGTATATCAGGTGCCTTAGATTTCATCAACTAGCTGAAAATCTACATACATAAAATTCTCAGTACACACTCATGCATAGGTAATTATTAACCATACATAAAACAAACATGTGTTTATCCTACAAATAATTGTTTCGGATGAAAATCGAACCCACAACTCGTACCTAATCTACCAGTGTCACTAACTATTGATATAATGGGCAAATTGACTTTTCAAATCGTTTTTGTTATTTCAAAACCTACTGGCCAGTGGCAGATTTTAATCAAAATCCACGTAGCAAATTAGTATATGTTGCAAGGGTAACAATTTTCATGGAACGTCCATATTATTAGCGGCAGGGGCGGCATGATAATTTGATTCACCGCGGCGCGCCGCTGGGTGTGCTATGGAAATGAGCTCAAATATCACAACAGTTGACACCTGCCTTCATTTCCTAGTCCAATCAAGACCACACTTAGATTTCGTTGTAAAAATTTATTCTGACGCAATATTTAGTTCTGAAGCTGTTAAAAAAATGGATACACTGTCCTATATCGAACGTTAGGATCCGACCCTTATATGTTAGCTATACCAGTTTGCTAGAATTCTCTTTCATGAACAATAATGATAAATAAGTACTCAAATGTATGATACCTGTCTGACTGCCTCATTGGTCGAGTGGTTGCAAGTGCGATTGCCGATCGGGAGGTCCTGAGTTCATATCCCGGGTCGGGTACTACTGGATTTTTCAAATTTAGAATTTCTAGTAGTGACTCGGAGTCTAAATCAGAGCCAGTGTGTGGTGGAAGGGGGAGGGCGACGTCTTACACTAGAATCCGTGTCATTGAATAGAAGCTATGGATTACAGTCTAAAACTAAGACTAAGATTACATTGTTAAAATGTTTATCCACGGGCTTTAATAATCATATAACATAACGAGGCTTTTAAATTATGCAAGACTCTGAATAGGTTTTTTTATCTTTTAAATCAAGCTGTTTTGAGGTAATAGTCACCTCTATACCACGTCACTGGACCGGACGGTGGTCGGTGCAGCAAATATAGGATCCCTTTAGCAGATTCCACGTTTTCTCGTCAAACTCTTTATAATCTGCCTTTCTCTGATCCTTTTATATTCCGGAAGCTGTTCTGGGACTTTTCGCACGTTTATTTATTATCTTTGTTCTCATCATAAACACAAAAACTAACAAATAAACACGTTTCAGCAGTAACGTAAACAAAACTGTCACGTTAATACAAAATGTTTTTCTTACTTATTTAAAAAATATATCGTAAACAGGTTATCTATAATACAAAGACCGCTAACTAAAACGGATTACCGAAAATGACATGTCAAATAAATATTCCTTACCGATTCTTTATGTTACTTTACTTGAGGTGCACCCGCTTAGTGAACTAATTGCGATCCTATGAAACCAGTTTCTGAACAGAAACGGTAATGCGGTACCTGTGTCACACCTTGCGAGAAACGAGTGGCAAAGCAATGGCATGAAAACATAGTAACTAGTAGTCAAGCGTTGTGTGCACGGAGCGAATATTTAACTCATTAACTTCTGCTTTAAACTGTATGCCAATTAGGAAGAAGAAGGACATAATATATTCAACTACAGTATTTTTTTCTTTGTCATAAAATAATAGAAGACATAGCGTAGGAGCTCCAGCTTAGTGGAGTAACGATATACGCAAAGTGGATTGGATGTGAAGAGCTGAAAATCGAGCTCAGTGGCTAACTATTGGAGACATTTAGACTTTACTGATATAAATATATTATTGGGTGATAAAACATTAATTTTACCACACAGTTAAATTCTTTTCGGCTGCTTATATTTATGCAATATAAATCTTTAATCGCTCGTGGTGCACGTATTTGTGGTTGAAGGAATGGATACGCGGAACCCACGGTGAGAGTGGGGTTGGTTAACAAATAAATCAACTTCATTTTGACCTGCGACCTCTGCAGTCCCCGCACTGCAACCGGTCTTAACGATTCCACCATGACACTAAACATTTTTACGACTCTTCGAGAGGCTCTGAATCGTGAACCGCAGTCATTAAACGGCTTTCATAATGCTTATAATGTCATTAATTTTTTTATCACTAATAATGGACGTAGCCCTATATCATTTATGTAATAAACTTCGCCGCTCATTGATTTTTTACATAATTTCACGCCTGTATTTCTCCGAAAAAGTAAAGAGAGGAATGTAGTATTCTTTCTTAGTAGCTAGTTATGTAGCAATTCCACTTTTCTTCAGTTATGTTATACGTCTCATGTGATAAGCTTTAAGTCCCTTGTATACACTGGGCACTATCCCAGGCTCTGTGATACCATTAAGAATTTTAAATCTGTTAATACAATAACACTTTCACTGATACGGGATTTGAGGAATGAGGCCCTGAAAACCCTTATTAGGACCTCATATTTATTAGTCTTACTTGTAACAACTAAATCAACGACGGAGTCAAATTGTACGCTATGTATAATATGTTACGTCACTTAAAAAAGTGAAACCTCCGCTGTGTGTTAAATATGTAGCACCGTGTAAAGCTAAACAAATCTGGTGTACAATATTTTAACTTAATCTACAATTTACCTTAAAGTCGTGCCTTTAGAATTTTTGGAAAATTTGCCTATTCTTATCTTAAAGTCGTGCCTTTGGAATACCTTAACAAAACCTACATATTCTCCCATCATCATCATCAGCAGCCTATCTCAATCCACTGCTGGAGATAGGCCGCCTCAATGAGCGCCATCGCGCCCTGTCCCTCGGCTTGTCACATCCAGCATCTGCCTGCAGCCTTTCGCAGATCGTCATCTCATCGGGCCGGAGGGCATCCTAAACTACGTTTGCCGAGCCGCAGGCTCGGTTGTCGGTTCTTCGACAGATATGTCCAGCCCATTGCCACTTCAGCGAGCTAATCCTTTGAGTTATATCGGTGACTTTGGTTCTCTTCGGATAGTATCATTTCTGATCCTATCCCATATATCCCTATATTCTCCCACATTAGAGAGCAAAGTCCGAAAGATCGCTGCAGTATACCAGTATATATTATTATCTACGCTTTAAATATTAATAGAAGGTTTAAGCAATTTGGTGGTAGGACTCTTATAAACTTTCTAAGCCTCGACATCCTTTTTTTATCTTCGGCTTTCATTGTCAAAATATTTTTACTTTACAAAATTGAGTTAACTTTGTTTCGTTATTGTAATTTGATTATTTCAATAGATTTCGTTTATCATTGTACCCTATTAATTATTAATATAATTCGGCAGTCATGCTTGAAACCACCCGATCAACGAGTCAGTGATATATATGAATTAATCGGTAATAGGTATATGAAAATAGATGCATACTCGTACATTTTAAGCAAGGTGTCACTCGTGCGCAGTAATTAGAGACCTGAGTGATGACGTCGCTGGAGCGGCTTTGTACAGTGCGAACAACCTATTATCAAATTTGACATTGACATTATGATAGTTTTTAAAATCTGTCTTAAAGATATTTTTAATAACAATACAACCCTAATTAAATTGTAAACTGACGATACTTGGATATCGATAGGACTATGTATAAGTAGCACACGTGTCTCAAGTTATCTCGTATACCTAGATGGTATACACTTTTCGTTACGAGTAACTCCTAATGGAGTCGCGGATAAATGAGAAAATATGTGTTTGTGTATTCTGGGAAGCGACGTGAAAAATAAATTGTTGTTAGCGCTTCTTATGTTAAAGTTCCTGCTCAAGTTACTTACATATTTGAACGCGTCTTTAAAGAGCAGTAGCGCGAGTCATTAACGGATAAGCGCTGACCCTTGAACGGTTAACAAAAATATATTTCGTTCAACAAAAATGGTAAAGCAACGACTCCTGAACATGTACTGACTTTTTTGGTACCAATTTCTCACTTCATTGTCGCGTCATTATTTGAAAGTAACATGAAATATAAGCTGAATACACAATCGCACAATCAGGAATAAGTTATGGCGCCCTCGGCGATCTCTGCCGGCGTAAGCGCGCGAATTCCCATACACGATGCATTGTTGACGAGAATAAATCAACATTTACATGTACAGAAGAAAAAAAAACCAAGAACTAGTTTCGTGGACTCGATAAAAAAAACACGAAGGGCGATTTGACAGGTATTGTGACGTCTTCGCACGGCGGCGGTGTACGAGGTTTTGCACACGGAAGTTCCCGCACCGATGCGTTACAGTTCCAAGTTAACAATGGCTCACAATGGCGCCTTTGACAAAGGGGAGGGCAACGAGAGCAACACATTGTCTGCGACGCAGCTGATCATCGGATTGCGTATTCCTTGTCTCCTAAATAAAGAAATGTGTAACGGTTTGTTAATATTAAGCATTTTCTGGTCCAATTTAGCCGGATTTATTCAGTCTTAAGGATAGGCAAGTCGGGCAAGTCTGTTCAGCTGCCGTTTGTCAGTTTTGTTACGCGCGCGGAAAATGTACATGAACCGTTACATATAAAATGTTTGCAGGCGATGTTAATTTTTCTAAATCTCGTTGATCTAGAAACTGCCTCATTGATCGAGTGGTTGCAAGCGCGACTGCCGATCGGGAGGTCCTGGGTTCAAATCCCGGGTCGGGAACTATTGGATTTTTCTAATTTAGAATTTCTAGTAGTGACTCAGAGTCTGGATGTGTGCCCGGTGTATAGCAATAGACTTACCACCTATTCCACTGTGGGACTTAAACGTAACTGGTGAAACGTGAGCGTGTACCACACTCCTCTGCCTACCCTTTCGGGGATTACAGGCGCGATGTTACGTTTCGTTTTCATTTGTAAAGTAGAACAGTAGATGTAAAAATACCTTAATGCTAAACCTTTATCTAAAGGTACGTTATCGTTTCAGACCCTCACTTTTAATGTAAACTTTTTACATTCTTACCTTTTATTTCTTACAGGTTATGTTGTATAAAATACATCACATAAAACCAAATTGATACGTAGAAATGTTAGCTCAAAAAACTATTTATGTGTACTGATTTACATCATTAATATACTTTAATTACTGTACATCATCACTACTTTATTACGTGTCGTCTATATATTACATTAAATGGCACCTGTTGACATAATGTGAGATAAATGGCATGCGGCATTTCCATCAATACATGTATGTAGTCTAAGACCTGCTCTCTAGACCTCAATACAGTTGTAGTTATTTTTATTTAATCTAACGAAACCAATTCAAAAACTACATATCTTTTGTTCAAGCGTAATTAAAAAAATGGTAATTAGAGTATCAGCACTGAGTAGCAAACTAAATTTAGTTAGAAGTTGTAATGCTACTTCATGATTATCAATAAAACAATCCATTGCTTATGTTGCCACTGTCAACGTCAGACACATATTCGTAATGGTCTGCGATCAGACATCTACACAAAAATTCAAATAACATTAAAGCATACAAATGTAATGAAGTCCAATTCAACTTTCACGCTAGAGTGCTGCTATATACATACATATAGAGTCGAATTTTCCTGATAGTATTGAGACGACTGCAAGTGGGACAATAAAGAGTGGTTTTTAGCGAAATAAGTAACACGCTCATTGCCTATAATCTATGTTCTAGTACCATAAAAGTAGTCTAGTAATTGCAACGGTCGGCAGATGCACTAAGGCGGCGTAGCACGCGCTGCCTGACCTTTGTAAATGCCACGAGTTATTTACAGTCCACATTTCTTGCAGTTAAACAACTATAAATTGTTATTAAAAATTTATAATTAAAAATAAAAACGAATTCTGCAATTAATTTAAAACCTTATTGTAAGGGAAAACGTAACAACTTAGTATTTACCTGTTTCAAGAACTATTTGAATAAGATACTTTTATACGTTAGAATTTAATCTTTAAGAACTTTAACGAATATGGAATGTAGAGTCTATTTAACGTGACAATATACTTCGTTAATTTTAACATTTCCTCAAATTCATTTTATATACGTATTTTTACATATTTATACAAGGTAGAGGTTTGAGGGTAATTTTTATGATGACTATCACATTAACTGATTCAACTTTTGGAATGATTTATACGAGAATCTGTTTTGATACTCGCTAAATTTAGAATTACACTTAAAACAAATCGAATGAAATAATTGACACAGTCGATTGAATGTAATTTTTATAAACTGGATTATCATTATCATCGACAAAAGCTAAAGTATTTCTTCCTTGAAGAACTTTCCAGAGTCTGAAGTATTAAGGCCCTTGTCTACAACGCTAGCCAAGAAACAATTACAAGACTTATTCTTAGCAGATTAGAATACTACTGTCGATAGATGAAAGAAACTTAGGATACTTAGTTCAAATAAAACGATAACACGCCCTTTACATGCAAATTTTATTGTGCAACGAGTTGTCGTATCGATAAACGGATGCATTATTCGCTGCACGGCACTACAATTTTATCTCTAACCACTGTGTATTTAAGAAGAGATTGCGCTTCGTAAACTTAGTACAATTTTGACAGTAAATTGTTTCGCTCAACGAGAGCATTATTTCGGTTATTACCAGGGCGTAGTCTAAGATTGGCGGATAATAGAATAATGTACGGCCCTGTATAGATAGCTGTCACATTAATTCAAATTTGGATAAAAGATGCAACATCACCCCTCTTCCTTAATAGTACGGTGTGAATTTTTTATTCGCATCATCCGGGAACAAAAAACGTGGGTAAGACCAAAGAGAGCGGGGGGGAAAATTGAGATAAAGAAGTCTCTTGAGGTTTTTTTCGTGTGAGCCTACCTCGTTGTGGAGTGATTTAAATTCGTCTGCTAGAAGTAACACGGTGTTGCCACCGTTATAAATATATACATTTTATTGTTTCCGTTTTAGTCTCCTTTTTCCTGCTTCTTTTATAACAATTTTTAATTCTAAGAAAGTGTCGTGATGATTTTAATAATTAAGAAAATTCATTAACTGCGGTAATTATACTGACATATGTAACAGTGAGCTAATTAAACTAGCCCTTATCGGATTTTTTCTTGCTTTTAAATTAGATCACTCTCATTCAACAAGCGAGTCGTGTACCACAGCTGCCGTGTACCACAGTTGCACAGTTTTTATTGTTCTTCAGTAGGCACATTGAACAGGCCTGTCTTGATTCTTGTTATTAACCAGTAGGTTCTAATACTTCAGGGGAATTACAATGACACCAAAACATGCGTTCATCTTGGATTGAAATCTAGACCGTCTTCATTGCAAGAGGAGACCAGTAACCAGCAGTTAAAAACAATATGTCGAATTTCGGTACTTATATTCTGTTATTCGTCAATTTCGTTATTACCATCACTGTCATGAAACCGTAACATACTTATTATCATAATAAAAATTTAAGCATCACCATACAAAATCGCATATATGTTTATTTACAAATCACATATTACTTTAGGTATTTATTTAAAACATAGTTACTTAAGCCCTCAAGCTAAGCTTTAGGTGGCTTAAAGGTATAATATCGAATTACCGACGCGTCGCAAATTTATAGTGAAACTGGATTACGGAAAAACATTTCCCCCGCAAGGTGGCGCAAAGGTTGGCTGCGTACGTTACATTCCATGTGTGACCTTTGTTTTTGCGCCATTATATTGCAGTTGGACACTCGCGAGGCAGATTATTGAAACGATTGAAGATAGATAATAATGCTTGTGTAGTCTCGAAAAGGTTACTTGTCAAGTTACTTGCATTAAGTAATTAATATCGCTTATATTTATTAATTAAACGCAACAACATGCAACTCGAAGAACTGTGATAGGAGAAACTAGGAATCTAGCTTAAGAGGGTTTTCACAAATCACGAAAGTCTGATTTCATGGCGATTATAAGAAAATTTAAAATAAATGAATCTAATAATTGTAAATTTTATTGAAACTCATATAGATACACCTTCCACCTGCCCAATATTTTATTAACTTAAAGTAATGGAGATTCTAACAGTTTTTTGAATACTGAGTAGCTAAATTGTTTTCGGATTTCATTCCATTGAATATTTTTCATTCAATTATTTCATTAATTCCACATAACATAGTACTTTGTGTGGGCATCGTCAGAACAAAACGCACATAAACCTCCACTAAAATCAACATGAAATTACCTGATATTTTGCGAATCTATAATTATGCGTTGAACACGTCATATATAATAAATCGAAATTAATTCAGAAAAGCATAAATTGAGTTCATTAAACCCAATACTAAAAGAATGACCAGCCGAGTCATTCTAATGAAATGCTGTTCGCGCAGATCCATTGAAAGTAACCCTTTGTACGGGGGTGGGCGCCCACTGAGCACAGCGAGTGGCCGCATTGTACACTCACTACAATCATTCAACGGACAAAGGGTTAAATGAACATGTAATGAGCACACACATTTTGGACACGTGTACAATGTTATTGTACGTGTTTTTTCGCTCGCGGCGTCAATATTCGCTGCGGGGCTTAAGGCCGGCTGAATGATGAGTGTTTGTGTGTCGCGGTCTCAGCTGGACTTCGAGGATCTCGGACGGGTAACTATGTTTGACAAAATTTTATATTATATAAAAGGTGCGTATTGTGAATCATAAATTCATTCACCTTCTTAATAGCAACTTCATTGTCTTAAAATAATTCGTTTAAAAATTTCAAAGATTATCTATCTTGAATGTTTAATTGATTCAGACGATATGTTGTTTAGTTTTTTATTATTTATTACATCGTTTATAAGTTAAACAAATCACAACAGAAATGGGAAAACGAACTCCTTTAATAACTAGATTAGAATGATAGAAAAAAATTAAATGAGATAGGAAATAAATCAATATAAAACCAGCAAAGAATTGAAGTTCGCATGACTCATCGTTCTGGCTGCAACATTTTGTCTATTCCACGCAACTAAACTTTTTCAACTTTAAAATCTAAGCGCTATTTGGCTAACTTCCAGAAGTCCTTAACCTGTGTTAGATCTAGACCGAGCGCAGTTTACGTCTACGCCTCATGAGGTAATACATTGAAATTGTATCAATATAAATTTAATATTAATAAGCCTAGATTGAACTAATTTTTATTTCACTTGCTACTACAAGGATTCCCTTTTGGTTTTTATTTCATATTCTCGATCCGATAGTCAGAGATTTAAACCTTGGTCTTTGACTGTGATACGTCATTGACTTAACTTAAGGAAGACTTCCCAAATAAACTGGCGCACTTTAAAATTTTCAATTCAAAAAATATAATATTACGCCTGTAACTCCCAAAAGGGTACACAGAAGAGCGTATTACACTGCCACGTTTTACAAAAAGTTTCATAGTTGTACTTTAATTCGTCTGAAGTTTGTCAATAAGCGTTTGGCTACAGAATGACCTTATTAGGTATACTGCTCCATCTTACGCATTTTAGGACGAAAACATGTCTCAATGATTCTAAAATGATAATGACCAATACGTTAAGTTTCAATCCCTAATATTACTACTCGAATATGATATATAAACTCCTGCCAGCTGATATTCCATCGGATATCAACATCTGTCACACATTGGACTGGTAATCTAATTTGGTACTACATAATTAAGTCCACATCCCTCGCTAAATCGGTTTACTACAAAAAAATATTTTAACGTGTACCATATGGTGTTTACTAGGATTTTATATTAATAGGGGTATTAGAGTTATTTTGATGTCACATTTCTTTAATTGTATTGTCTTCATCGTTATATTTATGAGGGTAGAACCACAATTTAGTGACGTAAACCAAAATCTTCGCAGTTTTAGCTCATGATGAAGGACCTCGTACAGATCCGAAACTAGTCGGGCCATCCCGAAGAACGCACGTGAAATATACATTTTTTTTTCAACCCATTACAATTCCACTGTTGGAATACGGGTCTCCTCTCATACACGTGTATATACAATCATGTGTGTAAATGCGCAGGAGACATTTAATAGCAAAGACTAATCTGTACATACAAAGCCTTTGAAAGAGAACCTTCTACCTTCCGTAACCGTTAGATTCGATTCCGAGTCAACTCGTGTATTGCAATATTCGTAGCTGCCAAGTCCTTTAAGACGCTTAATCGTTTTCTATATTTAAAAAAAGTAGCGAATAATGTAGCTAAGTGTACTCATGTCTATTTATGACTAGCAGCGTGACCTAGATAATGGTGATATTGATAGGAGTATTTTATAAACATAAAATCCGTATAACATTGAATCATTAATGAAATATAAAAAAAGAACTACCCGATCCTATTAGGATCCATTGAGACGCAATTAACCGGATAAACCGAAAGTTGGCAATTTCGTGGTCCTATCACTAATCCTACTCAAAGATTAGGACAAATATTGTCCCTGTGGATCTTTCTATATAACTACTACATATTGTAAAATGCTAATTACAATCAATAAAGGATATTACTCCGTCCCAAATAAGGTTCAAATTTGAAGGAGCAGTGTCGAATGATTCTGAACCGCTGATTCATCGCATCTAATAATAGATACGGTCCTTTTGACATGAAAAAGTAATGCATTTTGAGAGCCGTTTCATTGCAGATCATATTTTATTAATGATACAAATGTCTATAAATATATCAGACGATGTAATAAGTATTTTTCACATATAATAATAATACTTTATTGAAATATGTACAAAGATTATTATTTTATATTAAATCGATTCAATCATACGATTTTAAGTTTCATGTGTTTTTATAAAACAGTCGCTTTTAGGTTTTTTGTAAAATGTTATGGACACATATAAAACTATATTACAAAATATATGTACCTATACTTTACTAGTACATCAATAAAATATACACGCAATGTAAGTAAAATCAACATGGTTGATATTAAACGTAACTTCACGCCTGTAATCCCCGAAGAGGTAGGCAGAGGAATGCAGACAAGAATCGTGGGAGACGTTTCTCCGGTTACGTTTACGTCCCACTGTGGAATAGGGGCTGAGCCTGTTGATATTAACTATTCGTTTTTAAATCCTCCTTAATATTTTATAATCAATCTACATATATTTCTGCCTGCCGTCTGCCTCATTGGTCGGGTGCTTGCGAGCGCGATTGCTGATTGAGAGAGGCCCGGGTTTCGAATCCCGAGTCGATCACTATTGAATTTTTGTAACTTAGATTTTCCAGTAGAAATTTCTACAAGTGGCTAGAAGCCTGGATCTGCGTCCGGTGTATGGCAATAAGCTCAACGGATGAAACGTAAATGTACTACAATACTGTACCAGCCTGTTCCGAATAGTGCAGGCGTGATATTATATTATTTTGTAGTAAACAAAATTTCGTCATTTAGGTAACATAGAATAATGTCCTGCTGCCTACTCAGATATCAGAGATAGAACGAAAATCAAATTATGCGCTTCCAAAAAATGAACCAACTACTTATCTATCTCTCCACCTGTCTCTAAGCAGAATTCAGGCCTCAGTTTGCGGGAAGAGGCGGAATCTGAACATCAGGAGTAATATATTCGCAGCCGCAGCGATCTCCGTATCCGTTGAGCTGGTAACGGCACCATATTGCCCAACAGGTGCGCAGATCGACACGATAAGATTTGATCTCGTAATTCAATTTTAACGCCCGGCCCGAGCACGCGATGCTCGGAAACGGATACATTTGGTAAATCACCCCAAAAATACTATAACATTGACGTTGAGTTCATTTACGATTTTGCTATTTGGAAAGGAAATCGTCGCGTTCAGAGGGTAAATAAGGATACAGAGTTTAAAAAAAGTTTAAATGTAACATTCCCATGTGCCGACCCCTTAGGAAATTACAGGTGTGATATTACGTTTTTTTTAAGTGAACGCCTTTGATCGTCATTATTTTTACTGTTTTACATAATTGTTTTTCTTATTTCTCATTCTTCTCTCCATCTTCTCCCAGTCCGTCCCCTACTCTTTGTTCTCCTTCGTTGACATCTTTGACTTCTTCGTATGCCATATTACATTGCTGTTCTCAGGTATAAGTTGTGGAAAATACTCTTCCCTCGACTCGGGTTTACTCGGCCACGTTACACCAATGCGGCTTAGCAGCAGTGGCTTAGCCACCAACTTGTTACTAAGAACTGTACAACCCTGAAGATCTACGATAAACATTTTTACTGTTGTGCACGTATTTAGTTCAAGTACAAAAGAAACTTAGCAAGCAGTCAAACATTCAAAAGCTGAAAGTGACCGCCATTTTTTGAAAAGTTATATTCGATTTGCACGGTGACAAAGTTGTTCCGCGTCTAAAGCAAATGTACCTTTCGTAGCGAATTTTGAATTTCGGACGATATTGTATACTGGAAACTCTCCTTTTGAAGACACAATGGTGTCAAACAAACCTTTGGAACATGGCCAGCACAGTCCTGTTTTTTTTCACGAAAGTATGACACTTATTTGTATTATGTTTTATTTCTAATTAATATCTAGCTCTTCTTTCTCTCGTATGTGCAAAATATTGAAATGCATTATACAATTTTTCTCATCATATTGAGTACACACTTCATTAAACAACAATATTATAAATTATTCACAATCAACGTATCATCTTTGATTTTTTAAACCTTCTAATCTTCTAAGTATATTTTTAATATAATTTTTATAGGTAGTTTATGAGTATTTTTGTACAACCTATTTATAAATACATGCATATTGTGTGTTCGCGACAATGAGGTGGTTACACAGAGGAAGCTATCAAAGTGAAATGGTTCCACCGTTTCGGTGCTGAATGTAAATTGGTCGTTTTCCCACGTGCCGGAGTTGCCCGTTTAATTAAATGCCACACCTGCGCCCGCGCAGCCCAACGTTACCTGGCGCTCATTGTTCATAGATAAGGCACCGATGTATCTACTTTAATCTTTTAAATAAATAACATAACATCACGACTGCATTTCCCCTAAGGGGTAAGCAGGGGAGTGTTTCACCATCATTCAAGTACGTTTCAACAAAATTTTTGAAAATATGTATATTATTTTTAGTAATTTGTGTTTACATATTGGTGTACGAATTGTTAATCAAAATTTTATTTTTTTTATGAAAATATGTATATACGCTATACAATAAACTACTGTCAATTTCAGTCTGACAATTTATGTATATAAAGATGTCAATAGGCTACGTTCATCGAGGTTATGGAATAAAATTATTATTATTAACTTTCTAAGTTCAAATACATTTTAATTAATACTATTTTAAATATGTAAATCAATAATTATTGAAAGAATTGTCTATCAAAATTGTCACGTTTTATTTTGAACGACATAATAACAATACATAGACGACATCTTTCATGAACATGGTTTTATATATGTATGCAGCAGCTGTTTATTAAAAACATAGATGCACCTCTTCCGCATACTCTCGTAATAGTAAGGTTGCAGCAGTTGCATATCGCTATTTAGTTGGTTTTATTCATTCATTCATTCCTTCGTCCGTTCACATTTTTCCATTATTCTTAATAGCAAGCCAAACATACGCTCCTGTTACGACATTAATTTGTTATTAGGAATTCGTAAAAACGTTTTCGTAACAGCTTCAACATTTGAGAAAAAAGCGATATTGCCTGTGGCTCACAAACTGATATTTGAACATTCGCTGTGGTTTGGAAACGTGTTGCTCTAATTATATTTAAGTTTTAATTCGTATTTAAAAATGTAGTTACTTGAAAGCTACACACATTTGAAAACCTACGTTTTGAATACCTTATTTCACTAGTTTAGAGATTCATTTGAAATATATTTAACGTAAACATATTCTTCAAAATTCTGACTGTTGTAATGTCAAATCAAAATCTATTTACTTTATTTGAGTTAAAAATCTAAGAGCAGATATTTACGCAACAAAATGTTCCTATTGTATTTTTTACTTATTTATTTATATAAATATTTATTTATTAGGTCCTAACATAATATGAAATTAGCGTTTAGATGAACTGGGCACTTCCACCTCAAATATCTAGGGTTTGGTTTAGAATCAGCGTTTTACGTTCTTAAGTAAGGAGCTAATATGATGATACCAGTCACTCTTATACAGTCTTTTCAAAATAATTAACACAGAATTATTGTATTAATGTTGTTTATATATTCATACTTTTAAGATCGTGGCTCTACAATTATAAAAACCATGGCTTTTGAATTACGCCATAGACGGGAACTGAAATAAGACAAATATTTTATAAATTTTAAAACCATAGTTTGAGAACCATACTGTTGAGTTACGCCTATCTGCCGAAATCGGGAGATACTTAGACGTTCACTAATGTCAAAAACTCCAGTTTTACACTATTAAGTGCATATTTAAACAACCAAGTGCATATTCATCTGGATTTTAATTCAGTGTTTCTTCATCGCGACTCACAATAAAAACAACCCTGTAAGATAAGTGGCGTGAAGGTATATACATACATATGTACATATATGTAGTAAAAAGAATGCCTCCGGTTACAGCTAATAAAATAGGTATTAATCTCTTAGCTCACCATCGAAATGAAGATCGTCCTCGGGTATGGCTATATTCATATTTGATAATGTATGTATCTACATATTATGTATACTATAAATGGTTTTTGATTACGAAAAAATTCGCGTAAACCTCCATGTGAATTTATTTCATAACACTTTTCATGATATTTAAAATAATGGATGAAATCGCAAAAATGTCGTACACGATTACAATATAGTTTATCAGTAACAACAAATACATACATATTATATATGTATCTATAGCACCATTCTTTTATGTCCACATCCTTTGTCCGTGCTTTCTTTTATTTTACTTGAACTGATGAAACGTGAAAGTGTACAACACTTCTCTGCCTACCCCTTCACGGATTATAGACATAAAGATACGTTTTACTGTAAAATAATTTCATTGCACAATATTATATTTGACAATATATTCACCTTAATTACATTTATCCATTATTATTAATTTATTAAAAAGTTATAAAGTCATTGACCGATTAACATCCATAAATTAAGGTCGGTATGAAGAATTTCCTCATAATAATAAGGAACTTTGCCCCTAAAGTTTACGACTAGCTATAACCTAGTAGACCACGGAAATACTTTAGTAGCCCTCTCTTGCTTGCCCAGCTGTGGAATATAAAACGCATATGCTTATTACAAGTACCTTATCATTGTCCTAATTAATTATGAAGCTAATTAGGTGAAAACTGAACCGCCCAATCTTATAGAGATAATAGGAACAAGTGGATTGTTTGAAATTAAATTAATCTTTATACCATCATTTAATGACCATAAATTGTAAGTTTATTTCCCATTTTTATGACTGTAGAGAAAAAGTTTATGACTCTAGAGTAACAGTATGTCCAACAATGAACCTCTTAATATTTCTACATTCTTTTATGTCAAGTATAATTCATATTTATAGAGTTTTTACGCAAAAACCGTGATGTTTAAGTCGACTCAATTGCGTCACAGTTAAATCGAATGAATGAAATTGAACGACTCATTCGTCACACGTTACATTCGAATGTTACTTTACCTACTTATTCGTAGTATTTATTGCGTTTTATTTCAGTTTTTCATTCCGAATGTCTCTTTGTTAGTTCCTTGCACAGTCTCTAAGCATTTTTTATGAACGTAAAACGGAGTTTTGTAAATACCTCATTTGTTTTTTTTTTGTTCAGTGAGTAAAAGTATAGTAAAGTCAATAGCAATAGGCTCGCCACCTATTCCATGGGACATAAACGTAGCTGGTGAAACGTGGGAATGAACTATACTCCTCTGCCTACCTCTTCGGGGATTACAGGTGATGATCGTGATACGTATAACGTGATGTTACGTTTGTTAACCTTAAGCAACTTTATAACATAAAAAACAGTTAACTTGTTAATTTGAAGAATCCATGTACTTTTTGATTTCGGGATTATAAATTAAAGTAGTAACATTTCTCTGTCATAGACTTTCGTCCAACGGTAGAGCGATAAAAGGGTTACTTTTAATCATGATATTGTTTCTCCAACGAAAAAAATATATAAATACAATGAACTATTTGTAAAATGATATAAATTAAATATTTTCTAAAAACCTGCTGGACCACTTCTTCGATTATATTTATCTATTCTACTAGTGGGTCGGAATGCAACCTCAACTAAGAAGACCCGGCAAAAAACTAAGATGGGTTAACCATTTCATCATTTCGTTTTTTTCTTTTAGAATCCTATTTTAAACAAGGCTTTATTGCTTACAAAATATTAATTAAGAATAAAAGTTTAATATACTTTTTTACAAAGTAGTCTTAGTTTGCATTCAAATATACAACTTTGCTGAACATGGTCATAATTATAGTTATAAACATTTATAAATTTCACTTCATTCCATTTTCACCTGTAGCCAGAGCCTACCGGATGTGTAGCAGCAAATTGCAGTTCGTTGTACTGCTCGCCGCAAAATCTGTATATTTTCAAAATAGAATCCTCAATATATGTAAATACTATATGCAATGAGTTAAAAAACATCCCCTACTAATAAATAGTAACAGGAAAGAAATGTAACTTATTAAACAAAAATCATTTGCATAACTTTTTTCATACTGATTAGAGGTAAAAGAAAAGATTTTAATAAAAGAATAAGATTGTCTTGTGTTAAAGGATCTGCCCCAGTGAATACATAACAGGTAATAAAACATGACAAACACTTAAAAGATAGTCCACACTTCCACTAAATGAGAGGGTGCCCGAAGGTCATCAACCAATTAACTTTGTAGTTCTCTTATGGAAGTGAGTTCGACTTTTAAATCTTGTATAAGAATAGCAGTGTTGTGTATGTATGTAATTGGTAACAGATCGAGTTCATTCTAGAACAATTTCGTTGCAAAACTGTTCATAGTATTATTTACCAATCAGTCATGTTGATTGTAACTGGCTTGTGACCAATCAACTTAATATAGAGTATTGTTTCCCATTGCGACGTACAGCGACAGAGGATCGATGTGTTCATGAGTACATTTTATTCCAGTTAAATTGATTGTAAAAAGGTTTATTAAAAAAGCTAAACGGCCATTTTCCGTAAATTCGTTGTTAATAAAATTCTGAAAAATTCCTATTTTAATTTCATTTTATTATCTTAAATATGTAATAAACTCAAACTTAATTCGCTTTAACTTATTATTAAATTCTGTAAACAGGAATTTGAATGTATAACTGGGTTATACCTTTATTACCAAACACATTTCCATACATATGTTTTCACAGAAAATTTGACCCATTCCCCATGACTCTCACCCAAAAATCTCCCTTGGCTTAATGAATAATGTTGTGGAATGTGGGTCTCCTCTCATATTAAGAGGATTAAGGCCATAATCTGCCACGCTGGTCAACTACGGGTCGGCAGACTTCACACACCTTAGAAAATTGTTTTTTTTTATCAATTCTAGGGTGCGTAGGTTTCTCACAATGTTTTCCTTCACCGTTAGCATATGATATTTAAACTTAAAACGCACTTTTATATAGAGGTGCGTGCCAAGGATTCGAACCCAGCACCCCCGGAGTGAGGGGCTGAATTCTTAACCACTGGGCTATCACTGCTACCCCACTAGGCTATGACTGCTATCGTGTTGCTATTACCATAACATAAATTAAAACCGAACAACAATCTCGTTAAAGCTACACCGCGCTAGTGTACCGGCTGCAGTCTAGATGCGGCTATATGATCTAATTGTTCAATTGCCGCGGACTCGAACCAGTGACCGCGATAGCCGCCTACGGCAACTAACGGTTCACCGTCTCCGATTTACTTAACTTTTATACGTTTGTAATTAAACGCTTTAAGCTTTAGCATTCCATGTTTTCGTGATTTATTATGCATTTTATAGATATGCGGCATGCAATGGTTTTTTTTCTATTGAATTGTATTGTATTCTTTATTCGAGGTAGGTATTACTACAACGTTACAATACCGTATACATTTTACAATTTTCTGTTAATTAAAGATATGTAGTCTGCCAACCCGCACTTGGCCAGCGTGGCAGACTATGGCCTTAACCCTCTCAATATGAGAGAAGACCTTTATTCCAACAATGGAATTATAATGGGTCGATTATTAGGTACACAATTACAACAGTATATTAAAAAGTTACTGATAGACAATAAATTTAAAACTTAGAATATAATTTGGTTTTAATTAAAATTATTCCCGTAATATCATAGCCGTTTTTCACCATCAGTCCACTAGTTTCCTCTGGATTAGTTAGATAGAGTAATATCTAACCTCCCCGGTTGCAATGGGAGACCGTTAATGGGTCAATAATGGGTTGGGGCTAATAATAAGGGTATAAAACTTAACAGTGGCTGTTCACAGAATTATTAAATATTATTCTATCAGGTATCAGATGTTTAGCCAGTAATGGTAAAATGTTTATGAGTGTGTTTGTCCGTCCAAAGCCTTTTTTATCAGTGTCCCCTAGTAATTATGATTATGAAAGTATAGTTAAACGATTTCTCTAAACACAGCTTAAACAGTTGAACAAAATTTAGGTATTAATCCATAACGCTGCCAACCTCTACTGGAACAGCCTGGCACGGTATGTTTTATGATATCCGCAGTTACATCAAAGACCTGTGCTCAGCAGTGGGATTAAAACTTTTAAAGAATTAACATACATTGTGACCTTACCTTACGCTTTTGGTAATTACTTTACAAGTTCCCCATAGCCCCCCAGTTTAAAGTTTAGGTCTATAACTACACTGGGACACGGCAATTTACTCGTGATGAATAGTTTAGATATTATCTCAGTGTGACAATGGATGACAGCGTTCAACGTTTAGACCTGATTGCAGGAGTTTATTTACTTAGGATCGATACACACTATCGTTAGGTCACGGTATGTGTACTACATGTCCCTTCTCTACTCTCAATCCTATTACGATACCTAAGGAAGAACATTCAACCGCAAAGCTAACTGTATTGGGGCAACAAAACGGCCCGGATAAAGCCTTGTTTTATGGATTTAATTAAACTTTTTCTGCTTTTTGTTAGCTCCAATCGTTTTGGAGAGATGTGACAAAGTAATCTTCATAAAATCTATGTATATACAGTTGCGAAGAGACTCGTACTCAGTGATGGGATTTTAAAAATATTACTCCCAAGCCAGTCTAATCTATTTAACGAAGTAGGCATTAATTTGTATCATTAGCAAGCTTCCTTGAGATGTTCGTACATCATCGTACATCATATTATTATCATCATCAAACCTTCTACCGTTAAGCTGTTGGATACATTTCTCTAACAGAATAATAAGGCTATAGTCAGTAAGAGTACTCGCATAAGTAAGTTATTACAAATTCTGATAACGTCTTCGAAACATGATCGAACCTAAGTTGGATGGGAATATATATCTACCTTTATCTGTGCGTCTGTCTAACAGATTTTACTTAATCATTAAAGTTCTGTAGGATACGAAATGTTTCTCTCGATTGGGTGGATTATCGGGCTTAATCTACTACGAACTTAGGAAGAAATTGAGTTGATTCAAAGCAGCTTTTGCAAAAAAACAGTTATGTTTTTTGTACGATTTTCCATTTTAATACTTTCATATTTTCCATTATCACAAATTGTTTCAACATTTCAATTACAATCATTTCAATGAACTACTAATTTTGTTCTGATATTTTTGTGTTGTTCAATTTTCAATACTTTCATATTATCATCTAATAGGCCTATAACACAAAGAAGAAAATCATATAATAATATCCTTGACGTACTTACAGTATCATAGTTAAGTACATCTAAAATCAGAACTCATAGAAATTCCATTACAAAAAAGTAATGAATTGAATAAGTTAAAAAGTTTCAAAAAACTTTGAAGGATACGAAACAAAAAATATGATACCTTAAGATCACCATTGAAATGGATTTTATTTAATGGCATTTAATCAAGCAGATATAGTTATCAGAGATCGCGCCGCGAGAGATAAGGTGCCAAAACAAAACACCGCTAGATGAAAAAAGAGCCCCCACATATCCTTACGACCATTCCGCCTTCACAATGATGTACGCTTATCCTTTCGTATCGATGTATCCTCAACGAGAGTGAAAGAGACAGTAGATACGTAGGCAAATGTCACGCTGTCCCAGGTATATTCCATGCTTCAATTTATTCGAACGCTAGCTTTGCGCGGGAAAGCACGTAGTTCGAAGCGCGAATTTGTGCGAACTTTTTAAAAAGTTTCGAACTATGGAGTACAGATTATAAAGCAAAATCGTACTGTGAGATAAAAACAAAATATGTTAGATTTTCCATGATTTTTAAGGAACACGTGATAATGTGTTTAAGTGCGACAGTTGGATTTTAAAAGTGACAGGAAGATCCCATTGTTTAGTGTACAGGGATTTCTTTATACCCGGGAGCGATTGACTCGGTGAGTTTTTTTTAAGAATAAGATATTCGACTAACCATTACATCTCCCTGCGCGCTAAAAATTGCTCAGCCATTTAAGCCACAACAAAAGCATGTTATAAGTTTTGTATTAAAACTCGCAAGTTTTACTGTGCTTAACATTCTAGCCATGTGCTTTTCTAAAAAAGTTTAAATTTAAAATTTTAGTACATATGTATATTACCGGTTTTATAAAAGAGCCATCTTGTCTTATTGTTTTTTTCTTTTAACTTTTTATATATGTAATATTCATAGACATCTGTATTTTAAAACTAGCACGGTTCAAAGAGACATACAATATTTATCCAAGCAATAAAACACTACATTATCGAACTCTACAGTTACTGTTACTTAAAATTTCTAAATATTTATTACCATAATGTAATTGGTTTAAAACTAACTCGACTTTTCCCTTTCTTGAAGGACACTTGACTCGCACTTAATCAACGGAAGTGCTTCAGAACCTCCGTTTATACCATAAAAGCTCTACCGTATTTAGCAGTACGTGCAATATAAGTACGCCTGCGCAGGCGCAACTTTAAAGTTAAAATGCATTATTTGCTTCTCTAGCTTTATTATATTGTATGAATTTAAGAAAAATAACTATATTATGTGTAGAAACAGCCAGCTATATGTATACATTTTAATTATTTGATTTTTCAGAAAGGAAAATATTTCATTGCTCTATTCTTCTAGTATAAATTTATATATAATAATAAGATTTCAACATTTTGATCAAAGAGAAACATCTAATTCTCTACTAAGATAAATGCAAAAGGACATGTCATACCTTACATTTTATACCTGGGTCACAATCATCGGAATAATAAAATCAGTTAAAAAACTTTCTAGGCAGTTCTCAAAGATATTCTAACGTTGAAACATCGATGTGACATTTGAACAAGTCATTAATTTAATAAATTGTACCCTTTTTGAGTTTTTTGAACTAAAATTTTTAAAGCTTCACTTACCTGGTAGATTGATAGAGAAAATAAAACCACCCCTCTAACCCTTTTGGCCCTTTTGAGGTTTTTATGTGAATCGTACCCAGAATGCTCTGTTAACTTAGGATAGTACTAATATTTGATTTTGATTTAACCCCTACGTTCTTAACGTTATGTTGGAAACGATTTGTTCTGGTTTTAAATTTACTGACTGTGTCGTTAGTCGAGTGGTTACAAGTACGACTGTCGAGCGAGAGGTCTTAGGTTCAACCAACAGATTGGCGACTACTAGGTTTTTATAACAAGGATTTGTTAACTTACACTTTTTAAAAGAAATTTTTAGTAGTGACTCGGAGTCCGGATTTATGCCCGATGTATGGCAATAGACTCACCACCTAATCCAAGGGACGTAAACGTAACTGGTGAAATGTGAT
>DWDT01000259.1:0-23714 GCA_018245595.1 Microceris scylla
CTACTAGAAATTCTAAATTAGAAAAATCCAATAGTACCCGACCCGGGATTTGAACCCAGGACCTCCCGATCAGCAGTGGCGCTTGCAACCACTCGACCAACTAGGCAGCCAGTTTATATATGTGACTATAATCTGTGTGATTACCATTACCAAAGCCACTATTGTTTAATTTGATATATAATAGAGGCATGCGAAGATATCGCATGATATTTGCTTATTAATTATTTAAATTTCACATGAATTGATCGATTTGTCAATAAGTTTTAATTTGTATGATTGAAGTACTGTGTTCCTGACGTAGTATGAATGTAAACTATAAGTAACTAAAGCTAAACAGACCATTGAGCAAATAGCCGTTAGTGACTATCGCTTTAAAGCTTCTTCGACCTTTAGATAGCACTAGAACTAGTTTCTCCTAAATATTACCCTTACAGCTATGTAACCTTGTCAGACTTTTTTAATTATTTAAAAACAAATTGACTGCTTGGTAGTTCGAGTGGTTGCAAGCGCGACTGCTGATCAAGTGGTTCTGGGTTCGATTTCTGCGTAGGATTGGTATTATTAGATTTTCTGATAGACATATCTGGTAATGGCTAGGAGTATTTCCAGAAGTGGGCGTACACACGTATGGACTTGTGAGCCTCGAACCAGATGAAGGTTGTGTCAGTTGGTGAAATATAAATATCGTTTGTTTTTTACATCGAATCTGTACAACACATACACTTTATTCCTAAAAGAAAATTATTTTTAAATATAGGTACTATTGTCTCAGGAGCGGTCGGTCACGGTTTTAGCAAATGATTTATAAAATATATAAAGATCTCTGTATTTAATTACAGTAACAAATGTAACTTAACGATCCTCATTAAAAACACTACAGCGCCATAGGAAGTTAAACGTATTTTTGTAGTCTCCATCTCCAATTGCCGTCAACTTCTTACTACATAGAGACAAACTGACTGAAGTAATAATCTATGTTAATAACATAATATAAATTCATTCCGTCTGTCCATCCATGTCTCCTCACATGTGCAGATAGATAGTATAATCCCAACAGAAGTATCGAGTTATTGCTGTTGAAGAAGAAATTGTAGAAAACATGTCGAAGCAGATCTGGTTCCGTTGAAACGTATTTGTTATATTTTTGTTCTTTTATTTATCAATATAGTTATATTAGAATTTATCAATCGTAGTGATAGCTAGGTTTGTACCTACATGTTATTGAAGGGTCGAGGTTCAGTTCCCTGATATTCGTCTATTAAATTATGTACGTTTTTATGGTAAAACATGTTTGTGATCACAATATTATGACGCATTATGACTCTATTTTTATATCTATCTCTATATACATTACTCTATCACCTCTACATACCACACTAATGATAAAAATAAAAAGAATAAGACTATAAACAGGACTAATGGCTTTTGATATGAAGAGTACGTACAGGGTTAAGTGTTTAAATATAAAAGAAACTGCACGTGTAAGTTCACGAAACATCTAATGTTATATTTGTAACAAAAAAACATTCGAGGTAACTTCGGGCATTAACTTATAAGTTTGTTTTCATCGTTTTTTAAATTGCTAACTGCTAAGTGCCAAGTAGCCTAAGTTACTCCGTATTACATCATCTATCTGCCAGTGAAAGTTCCGTCAAAATCGATCCAGCCGTTCCAAAGTTTAGCCGGGACAAATAGACAGACAGACAAATATTGTAAAAAATGTTATTTTGGGGTATCGTGTATATATAAACATAGTAAAAAGCGGTAATTTTAGTATTTCGAACATACACATACTTTAATTTTATTTATTTGTATAGATTGTATAAATTCGTACTGAACCCTATTTTTCAAGTATCCCATTTGTATTGTTCCCGAGATCCAAATTGAGCTATTTAAATAAAATATTTCACGTTTTTATCAAAACGAGCCCCGCTATGTGTTTCGGTGCAGCCTAATGCTGTTATTAAGGAAACTCAGCGAGATTAGATACACAAAGGCGTGACATGACGTTGGTTTAATTGTTTATGTTTTAATTTAATATCTTAATAACATAGACCTTTCTCTACATTGAACACTACGTAGGTTTGTTTCTACGGCATTTTTATGCTAACTTAGTGGCCAATATCTTGATATTTATACTACTAATTTACAACTTTGACCTATTAACCGAATATTTTGTATTAGCCCCAAACATGCTATATGAGAAAACGTCAAAAAAGTCTAAAACTTCAACAGTCCCTGTAAAAGCTTTTATAGGTTTTATGCTAAAGTATGCGATTGCATTTTTTGTATGTAGATTCGTAATGGATTTTAAATTAAATTTCCTTCAATGAGTTAGAATTGTAATATTTGAGTAAGGCTTGTACGAGACTTGAAATAATATTATTTTTATATTACGAGGTGCCTGCGGCTCTGCTCGGTATTATGAACTGATTATATATTGTGAGTATGTTTCGTTGGCTTTTTTATATAATGTATGATAAAGTAATACACATACTATGCATAAGCGGACTCTACATTAAAGCATAATATTGAATATGGCACTCAACTAAATAAACTAACGAATAGAAAAAGTCTAAGAATCATCTTGAAAACTATTGATTTTAATTCCTATAGGTATATTTTACGGGCACAAAGACTGCAGAATAAATATACATATAAGTTTGTTTAAGAGACTGCAGAAAGTACAATAGTTCAAGTGGCGGACATAGTTCAAATGAGGTGGAAAGATAATTTTTTTTGCAGATGTTAGAGAATAATAAACATTATATTTGAAATTTTTTAGTATAAAATATTTTAGTATCGAATCATATACACAGTACTGTTTAATTTTTTTCACTTCCTTTACAGAGAATATCTATCCCAGATACCTAGTTTCGTACGAAGCAGATCTTATTATGTACGAATGTTTCCTCTCATCGATCCTTCACCAAATCTATGGAGGTTACAGCTCTTTTCTCTCTTTATATGTTATCCAAAATTATAGTAGGTACTTAGGTTATTTAACAGCCTACGTAGAATGCGACATACATATAGATAATATTTTTCATTGTAGAAGTAACATATCTTACACACAGTCACACTTCTCCCCCTCGACCACCCAAGAGGGGTGCGCACCCAACGAAAGCTTTACGACCCTTAAGGTTAAAGCTACCCAGGTCGTGTTTAGTGTTGTAGGCACGTGCTTCACACGTGATTCCCACATAACCGACTGCGAACGGTCGCAATGGTATGCATGAGCATTCACCACCTCCCTCCCGCATGAAAGTGTCCTTGCTTGGGCGCAAAAAAAAACACAGTCACAGATTTTCAACCTTACATTCATAGGTACGTGTCTATGAGTCTCCAACACCATCAAACTCTACACAACAACGCGAATTTCATCTAGCGGCAGAAATACCTACCCTAGATCGCTGTATAGTATAACTTAACGAAAACAAACGAAAAGTGTTTTAAATAAAAATTGAAAACAAAAGCGAACTGGTAGCCTAAGAACGATTACGAACGCGTGAACCGTAATGCTTAAAACATGAAACGGCGATAACAGCTGAAAACAATATGGGGTAGTTGCACACGATAACCTACTTTATTTTCAACCGGTCAGAGTACTTTTTCAGCTGCGTTCAACCGCCGATATGACGGTTTAATTCGATGTGAGAGGTTAGGAAAGAGGTCATGTGATAAGACGAACGCTGGAACGGAGGTCGTTTGGAAAATGGAAAAATAAAACAATTGTAATTTTGTTTTTATATTCAATTACTTGTTATTTCTTCGTTCTACTTGTTGGATATGTATGACTAAGTTCAGTAATTCCATAATCGACGAATACACGTAGGCGCGTAGAATGAAAAAGGCCAGTTACGAGTATAAATTTAACTGAACTATAAACGGTTGAAAAGCAAAAACTATGATTTGCTTACAATATATTTCATACGTTAACAA
This sequence comes from Microceris scylla, assembly GCA_018245595.1. Taxonomy (NCBI): domain Eukaryota; kingdom Metazoa; phylum Arthropoda; class Insecta; order Lepidoptera; family Hesperiidae; genus Microceris; species Microceris scylla. The sequence continues at coordinate 3,943 of DWDT01000259.1, forward strand.
ATAAATTCTATAATTTCTTATAGGTTTCAAAAATAAGTGTAACATTTGAATGATCGAAAGGTCTAGAATGAGATTGGTCAATGTGATAAAACAATTGTACCTGGAGATTGTGTCGTCTCCCACCAATTTACGGTCCACTACAGACATCCTATAGGTAAGCCGAGCCCTTATATTGAGACAAACTAAAGTTACAGTATAAAAATTAATTATATTTATTACATCATCTTAATAGTCTATATTCAAGCAAACAAAATTTCTAATACCCATTCTAAGATTAATGACATGGGGTTCTTCAAGAAAATCGCTAACACAGCTCTCCTGCAAAGCCGACAAAGCATTGGCCATCCTTGAGTGTTGCAAGTGTCCATAGGCAACATTAACGAATTACCAGCAAGTGACCCTTCTGATCTCCAACCCGCATGCCCAGCGTGGAGATTACGGGCATAAACCCCCTTTTGGGGAGGTCTATGTCCAGCAGTGGACTGAGATAGGCTAATGATGATGATACATATTCCAAAGTATTTACACTTATTTATAGAACGAATACTTGAAATTTATTATTGCTTACGCTGATCACAGTGTGTGAAAGCCATATTTCCACTTGTATCACAGTATGCGAAGTAAATGCTAACAGGTCACGGTTGACGATTCCGAATGTCGAGCGCACAGACCAGATAATAGTAGTATGAATTCTCAACCTTTGGCATCTTTCAAAAGTCTAATCGTTCCAAAATTTATTCGCAAGACACAGTTTAAGATACCATTTCCCAAAACTTTATAAATTGCTTCTCTTTCGATACGAGTATATAAATCGGTTTGACACACCCTGCCTAGGACGAAGTTATGATCAATGAAAACTAAACTGCCAATCCTTGTCTTTTTATGTAACTGCCAATTACATTATCAAAAAATTAATGTATATCAGAACAAAATATCACAAATATTACTACTTATTCGCAGAAAGACACATCAGTACCATCGCCGTAAGTGGACACGAAAATCCCTTGTTAAATCTTATTTCATTGAACACTAGTGCACTAGTAATTTCACAGTCTAGTGCCACCTGCCCCTTTTTACTATCGGACGTCTAGAGGTACCGCGGGCTACCATCCGCATTTCATGGAGACTCATGTCAGCAGGACAAAGCGATTCGATAAGTCGTATCTGCTACAAACAGCTAAAGAGTGGAACTTGCCGGCGTCAATCATTCCCGAATCATATAACCTCGAATTATTCAAAAGAAGAGTATATAGACACTTTCTCGGAGAACATGCTACATCCTAGGCTACATCTCGCTTTCCGTCAGGAGAAATTGCAGCCAAACGCGAGCCTGTTTCTGCATTTTAAATAAAATTGCTAAAATTTGCATGCCAATTGCGAATTCAACTAAGTTTGCTGCGACTGAGAACTCAACTGCGTGTGCTGCGACCGGGAATTCAAATAACAACAGCGACTGTATTAATATAGTTTGGCTAAACAAATCTATTAGATTCACGAAATATCTTAAGGCGTTCAATGTAAAGATATTATCAACCATGATAAATTCTGTACAAACATACCTCGGTTTGCCACCCCTGACTTAACTGTCCCAAACGGGCCGCATCACAGCATTCTTCATGAGTAAGGTATTGCGAATTTACTCATCACAAAAATGTTTGTGTTACTGCTTCTCGTGTCTCAAGTGGCTGGCGAGTGGGTGGAGATAGCACAGAACCACTATCTGAAAAAACCCAATCAAAGAACGAGCGCAATTTTTGAAGAAACTACCCAATTGAATAAATTATACCCAAACTATTCCATCACGGAACGTACCTGGAGCAGAGGTATAACTTATAAGATTCCAAATGTTGGAACCGTGAACAGAGTGCAGTTGCCGAGTAAGGCAAACGGTTTAATTTCTATGGAAATAGTATCTGAACCCATGCGTTTAATTGATCAGAAAAATGTGAACAAAGAATATGATTACTCTAATTCTGTTAGAGCACCAAATATACGAGGGACAGAAAATTTTGAAAATAAGCAGATTTCGAGAAAAGACTATGAAGAAAATAATGCACAAGTAGACGAATTTGGAAAGAAATCAAATCTAAGAAACACCTTTCGACACTTCCATTCAACAGGCAAAAAAATTGGCGTTGCTACATCTGTAAACGTGTTTGAAGAAGACAGAAGAGAGGCTATTAAAGATAAATTTCAAACTTCTCACACATTTCATGATCGAAAACCTGAAATAGCTCAATCCGTTAGTGAACTTAATTTAGAAAGTGCTGATGCGAAATTATCACAAAGTTCTTTTGATGTAAATAAGGTGCAGGTGGTAAAAGAATCCAAGATGAACTATGAAAACAATGCTAAGAAAATAAATGACAGCAAAGTTAACATGCATCTCACTGACGAGATTGTAAACATTAAGAAAAAATTTAATGAGAAAGCTGGGAATGAAACATCTTTAAAAGCTGATAATGTTCGTTCACAAACGTTTTCATCGGAACCTAATTTGGATAATAAAGATCAATATAATTCGGATGTAACTCACACTGTTATGCATCACAACGACGATAAAGAAAACTGGTCGTATTTGGACAAAGAAAGAAACAAACACATCGCCGTGGAAAATATGACAAGACATGATATAGAAAATAATGTTCATCAAAACTACAAAAATGGCAAACAAACTGATCAACATACCGTTGAAAATGAGGACGACCACTTGAGCGCAAATTCAAAAGGCAACACAGTAGAAGCGATTTGGAAGCTAATGAAAGTTGTAGCAGACAACATATCTAGGAACACTCATCAGAGTTTTAAGGGCAAGATTATGTATTTAGAAAGTCTTCGAAATAATATACTGGCAAATATAGGTACGATTTCAATATTTATTTTCAATAGTTGTACATGTTGTTAAAAAATATAAATACATAGATCAATTAATAATAAAGGATTACGTAAACGTAACTTCACGCCTGTAATCCCCGAAGAGATTAGCAAGTTGAAGTGGCCATGGGCTGGTCACATCTGTCGCAGAACCCATAGCCGCTGGAGTAGACGTGTTCTGGAGTGGAGACTACGACTTGGCAAACGTAGCATGGACGCCCTCCAGCTAGGTAGAGTGACGATATACGCAAAGTGGCTGACAGTGGTTGGATGTGAAGAGCTGAAGACTGAGCTCAATGGCGTGCCATTGGAGACGCCTATGTACAGCAGTGGACGGGAGTAGGCTGTTGATAATGATGATGATGAGAGCAATTACATAACTTTGATAATGATGTGTCATAGGACTTGTTACACGAATGTAAACTAACGCCGCGGCAAGCCGTAGCTAATGTTGATGATCGTAAAAAAATACATCACTAGGTGCTACTCCGATTCTACCTGTGCCTACTGGACTCTGCTTCAAATAAAAAAAAATGTAAATCTAATCAGTTTTATATTCTTATTTTATTGTAGTAACTTAAATCAAAAAACACTGTTTTGTAGCCGCATAAATATTTATGTAATCGAATCCTGTTTATCACAGAAAATCGTATCGAACAAGCGTGGCCTGATGACACGAGAGAGGGCGCATCGCGCCAGCGACGGGCGGCGCGCGGTCACGTTGAGTTCCCCTCTTCCGAGAGCGCACTCATGACTATTTCCTTCTTAACCTTCGCAGTTTTCCTCATTAAGCTAGTTTTGGTATGTTTCTATACTCAAATTGCATGTACATATATTTTTAATTTAGACATTATGATTATCTCTACATAAAAATTAATTTTAAAGAAAATCATTCGAAGACAAACCTGTGCAAGATAAAATAAGGAGAAAATGTGTTATATGGTGTGAATATGGTGTGTATGTGTGAAAATGTGTTATATGGTGTGATTAGATTACGATTGGGGAAGAAATGTGGGTAAGTGGAATTTATGTTGTAGAAATAAGAGCATTAAGAAGCTACGAGAAATTATTTGATACAAACACGACACTGTATAAAAGAAGGTGTAGTATCCCGGAATAAAAAAAGATTACATATGGTGTGAACATGTAGAAATAATGAAAACAGTAGAGTAAAGCTGCGAAGAGCTGAAGATCGAGCTCAGTAGCGTGCCATTGGTGAGGCCTATTTACAGTAGTGGAGGGAACTACTCCTGCCTATGCTGATGATGGTGATGTAAAGTAGCGAAAGAGATTCACAGTATAAATGCTGCTGGATGCACATCTCGAAAAAAATTAAAACCCACCTCTCTATCAAATCAGCTAAATACGGGCTGATGGAAATGCCTAAATCTCCAAAAGCTACGTGTTTTGATACGTATTTTGATTCAAGTAGATATGTATAAAAAGTGCCTGAGATCTGTTAAGACAGCGATATTTGGTATTCTATTCTATTTGTATATTTCTGTATTCTATTCTCGTTAAATGCGAAGAGCTAAAGATCGAGCTTTATGGCGTGCTATTGGAGAGGCCTATTTCCAGCACTGGACGGGAGTAGGCTGATAATGACGATGATGATGATTCTCTAAATACCCTGTAAGAGACCTACAGTGATTATCGCATTAAATAAGGGTATTATTTTTAACCAAAGATTTAGATCTCTACGAGAAAAATAAATCAAATTGGATTTTTATTTCAGCAAGTGATCCACACGTACAAGAACAAGACAATGATGGTGACCCCAGCGGTGGTTGCTGCAGTAGGACGCGCAGCCGCAGGACTTAAAAGAGAAACGTAAAATTCAATGAATTAAAAAAATATATATTTCTACAAAATCTCAAATTTTATACCTATAATTTAAGGTATATCTATAACGAATTCTACTTTTATTAAATAAATTACACTCCGAGCCGAGTTGAACATACAAAAGTCATTTTATCCCCTCATATATCACACACCTAACGCTAGGCACTTAATAAAACTGTATCATCATTTTAGAAAATCGAAGAAGTATGATATTACTAAAAAATCTAACTAGTCCCTTTAGTTAACAAACCACAGACTAGGGGTAAACCTGCACGAATGCCTTCGCGTAGTTACTTCCTCATTCCTCTAATCGAAGTCCCCGAGGCTATATATGTATGTATAAACAGGCTACGATAATGAATACAACTACTTCGATGTTATAGTAGGCTATGGACATAAATTACCAATTGCCATTAGGTGCAAAGGGGCACTTCAATGACTTTTTCTTAACTTCGGAATGAGCTCAGCCTTGGTTACTACCCTTTTTTCTTCTCCATCCCTTTGCTACGACAAAACTAGAACCAATTCGTTTCATTATGTAATAAGACGTGCGCCATCATTTAATATTGTCTACACATACATTTTTAATTTAAAATACAGAGTGTATGTAACAAGCAGAAGCGAGCACCTAAATCAACTGGAAAAACTCATAATGATTCTACACACTAAATTCATGTCAACAAGGTACTGATGAAGTGATGATTACCTCAAGAGTTCGAGAAACTCATGCAAATATAAATCTTCTAAGATCATTTCTGTAGTTTTGACTCAACCCCCACCGCTTAAAACTAACTGAAAATAAACTAACTCAACTTGTAAAACTATACTTATTATAATAAATATTCTGAACCTAATAACAACAGTTATTTATGTATATAATACAACAGAAACAAGTTCTATAATTTGTTAGTATCTGTCTATTTATGTTATTTGTCTTAATGAATTTTCGACAATAATAATTGTTCGTCTTTAACCATTTATACAACCGTGTGGTGTCGTGGGACCAAATAGGAACGAAGTTCCTTATCATAAAAATATTACTTCAAGTTCTATTCGAGGTATAAAGTAAATAATTATTCTAATATACAGTTTTATTATGATTTTTTTATCGATAAAAATAATAAGCGTGTTGATAAAACTACTTCACAAAATTATCTTAACACCTTTATTTTATTTGCAACGATTTATTAAGATAGGTATATAATAATATACATATATAGTTGTATAACGAAGTACAGTAGATTAAATTTACGATGATTTTCTGGCTTAAATAATTTACGAAAAAATTAAAAATAAAATTTTATTCCAAAAAAATATCGACCATCGAACCAAAGTCACCGACATAGTTCAAAGGATTAGTTCGCTGAAGTGGCAATGGGCTGGGCATATCTGTCGGAGGACCGACAACCGGTGGAGTAGGCGAGTTCTGGAGTGGAGACCGCGGCTCAGCAAACGTAGTGTAGAACGCCCTCGGTCCGGGGGGATGACGATCTGCGAAAGGCTGCAGGCAGATGCTGGATGCGACAAGCCGAGGACAGGACGCGATGGCGCTCATTGGGGGAGGCCTATGTCCAGCAGTGGTCTTAGATGGGCTGATGACGATGATGATATCAACATTTCAATATCAAACTATCGATATAATTATTGTCCAAAAAAATATTAGTAATAAATATCGATATTTTTAAATAATAATATCGGTATTTCGATATATTGATATTTTTTAAACAGTCCTGCTAAACATAAAAATATTGCTTTTTTTAACGTTACGGACGTTTTTGGCGGCTAGGATCGCCTCCGCAACGCCACTTAAGGAATTTCGTTCCAATAAATTTCTAAATTACAATATAGATTAGTGTAAATACACACACACACACATTTATAAATAGTTTAATAATAATAGTTATGTACATACACCAAAGTAGTTAAGTTTTTGTAAACTTACTAACGAAGGATACACTTCAGTAATTACACATTTGCTAACTGACAGAACGTATGTCATAAATGACAAATAAACTATTTCAGCGCTATCAGCGGCAGCGTCCATAATCTTTCCCAATTTAGATGAATTACGCCGCCATTATTTGGTTAGATTCACAGCAGAGACTTCCAAAGTGTAAGTTTAAAATAAAGCAGTTTTTTTATTGCAGCAACCTGTTGTGATTTGTGTGCATCACTATTATTTTATAACAATCAGCACTATGCTGTTATTAAAACTTCCATGCATAATACACAGCCTTACTTGTGTCTGCAAAGTACCTAATTAAAATAAATGCTGCGCCACTTAACTAAAGACAGTTCTATAAGTATAGATAGGTTTAATCATTATTTATCTTTACTGCATTGCAGGTAGCGTCGCGCGCATCTCACTGCAGCAAAGTACATGCGCAATCTAAGGATTCCGGAACTCACTCCTATCGATCCTAGTGCAGATACGTCAATGGATGAAAAGCGACTGCCTGTAGAATCGTCCATTCTCTCCTGGGCTTGCTTCTTTTGAACATCTGCTAATGCTGACTACTGACTTCGTAATCCATGAAAATGAGTGTCACCGAACAACAACCCGTGGAGGATGGTCACCAGCGTTATGCATCACGGAAAGTGTTGAAGCTAAAGAGACATGAGCAAGCTATATTGCCAGACGAGATTGCCAGTAAGTGACAATTATCAGCCACTAAGTCTACTTTATTAACTTTCTGTATATCAAAGTGTATTAGGTAAAACATTACAAGTATCAGATGTCTTTATGTGTGATACTAAACCATAAGTTTAAGAAAGTGGACTAGGAACCATGTAAATTGAGGATAAGACATGTTAATGATCATTTATGTTCTATGCTTGGTTTAGATTTAATACACTTAGAATAATAAAAAAGTGATGAACTTTTTTGCAATTGTTTGCACCGACTCACAGTATGTAGCATTCTAGACATTGAATCTGTGTGAACATGTGTTAGGGTAAGGTATACTAATTCATAGAATACTATTAAATAATTGATTCATACCGTAAATAATAGGATAGACAGTCATATCCATCCTATCAATAATTCTATTAAAAATTGTAAACTAAAACATATTTATTACCCCACACATTAAGCTAGCTAACACTTAGCTTGTATTGGTTTACAGTTACACTATGATTTTACTATGAAGTCTAGTTGAACAAATAAAAGAGAGGAATATTAAATTTACTAGATTTAAAGAATTTATTATTGGCAAATGTAAATTGTACATGATCTCATCAATTGTTAATAAATTCTCTTACCATTAATATAATTTATGGTATATCATAATCATAATTATGACTTGAATTACATTATAATATTACTTGCAAAAATTTCCTTCACATTACTCTAGTAAAGATACAACTGTGCTGTTCCAGGGTGTATTAAAAGTGACAATATTCATTAATATTCACCAAATCAAATTGTTTTGTCGTAACCTGTCATAGTGTAAAGCCTTATATGCCTGTCAATGTGTAAAGCCTTATAGCATTAATTTATAAAACTATCTATTTTGTTTCAGATGTGGATGACTTCTCCAAGGTGTGCAGAATATGTGGTCATGTTGTGGACGAAATACAGCCCATATTCGGCAAGACAGATGAGCAATATGATTTGGCTGAGTTAATCAGAAAGTACCTTTTCATCAAGGTATCCTTATTTTATAGAATAGCTTATTTGCGACTGCTGTGTTGTTCATGTGATTGCAAGAGTAAAGCTGATCAGGAGGACCTGGGTTCAAATCCCAGGTCAGCTACTGTTAGATTTTTTCTAATTTAGAATTTCTAGTAGTGATTCAGAGTCTGGATCTGTGCCTGGTGTTTGGCAACAGGCACAGCACCTATTCTATGGGACATTACATAACTGGTGAAATGTGGGAGTGTACTACACTCCTCTGCTAACTCTTTGGAAATTACAGGTGTGATGTTACTTTACATTTTCACTTATTTGATCTGTAAACTACATGTTTTTCTTTCTAAATATTATGAAGGATTGTAAACAAAGATCTATTCAATCATGCAAAAGGTTTTATTGATTCTTATAAACAATTAATTTAAATATATACAACACAGTTATGAGTAAAGAATATGAACAATACTATAAAATCAAGCAAAAGAAATGTAATACTTCAAAGATTAGTATGTCCAACAACAGTTTGTGTTAGCAGATATGTGAAAATGACCAGTTGCCGAAGGGAGTGTGCCTGGTGTGCTCGAGAAACCTGGTGTGCTGGCACAAGGTGGCTCGCCTGGCGCGCGTCACCGACTTCGTACTCCGGCGCCACCTCGGCGCGCGGCCCGCCACCGCGCCGGTACCTGCCCAGCTCACCCACAGAGCTTATAACATAATCAGTCATATAATATCTATTATTAAAAACGAATTCATAAAGCTTCTCACGACGTACATAAATACATATGACTAGTTAAAATTAATGTGCGATTGTTTGTATGTACAGATGTTTTGCCGATTGATGTACCGTTGGACAATATATCAAACTACTCTTTAACAATTTCATACTATAACTTCATTCTTCAAATCTAGCAGTGACCCAATTGATTTGTTAAACTTCACATTTCATTGTTTAATCTAAAACTAAATTCCATTATAACAGTTATTGTTAGTTCATGACACATTTAAAATATCCCAAAACCAACATGGACATTGAAAAGAAGCTTATTATTAAATTGCAAATGTCTGTAATCAAATTCTAATAATACAATAATATGTGCTTATGCCTTCACAGAATAATAAATAATAATTAAAGCCTAGTGGTTAGGAATTCAGTGTCTCACTCCGGAGGTCCTGGGTTCAAATCCACGGCGCGCACCTCTTTACAAAAGTGCGTTTAAAATTTAAAGTAAATATCACTTGCTAACGGTGAAGGAAAACATCGTGAGAAAACCTTTAACCTCCACACCTTCGAATTTATAAAAAAAAAATTCTAACGTGTGTGAAGTCTGTCCACCCGCACTTGGCCAGAGTGGCAGACTATTGCCTTAACCCTCTCAATATGAGAGGAGACCCATATTCCAACAGTGGAATTATAATGGGTCTATTATTATTATTACCTTTATTTTACTTAACCATGGGATTGTTTTCATTTTAGGAACCAAAGCCGAGTGAAAGTGCTGCTGACACCAATGAGGAAATAAAGTAAGTGTTTCAGATGATATGTATAGGACTTTCTATATTGCAATTCACCCCCAATATGACTTTGTACGATTACAGGTATGAGTCAACAATCTTGCTAGACTCTGTTGTAAAAAATATACTTACTAATTACTTTATTTCAATGAATGTTGAAGAAAATTCCAATTTAAAGTATGTCTGCCAAAAATGCAATGATACACCTATTGGAAACACCGTGGAGGAGTTAACTGAGCATCTTCATATCAACCATTGCTCTGAAGTAAAAAGTGAGCAGTCAATAGACAATTTTATAAAAGATAATGTAACTTTCGTAGAGAGCCTGCTAGTAGATGATTTGGAAGATGTCGATGGTGATGCTGAGACTGGCCGAGATGAGAGTGTACACAAAAATGTAGTAGAAATACCACAGTTTTGTTGTCCGTACTGTAAAAGTATATTTTCCTCAACATCGAGGCTAATATGTCACCTCAGCAAACATGTAGAAGTGAGTATTGATAGCGGAGTGACGTGCTGTGACAACTTTTTTGATAAAAAATCATTCGTGGCGCATCTTCACGAGCGACATGTAAAGACGTCTTTAAACGGAGCTGTATGTAGAACATGTGGTTTTGTCGCCGATGATGATGAGGACTTACAGGTGCATGTGAACCACACGCATGTTGTTGACACAGTTACAATTTTGAAAGAGAAAGGAAAAGAAAAAAAAACTGAACTTTCAAAATGTAAGAAGTACAATCCCGCAACGTGTCCAAAGTGTAAAAAAACCTACTCTAACAAGTATAACATGCTCGTTCACATGAAGAATCATAGCGGAGAGTCCAGGGAATATACATGTGAAAAATGTAATAAAAGCTACAGAAGTCAGGGAAGCCTGACAAATCATTGGAAAGTTGTACACGAGGGCGAGCTGAGATTCGTCTGCACGTCGTGCGGAGAAGCCTTTCCTTCGCGGATGGCACGCGACGTACACTCGCGATTGCACACAGGTCTCAAGCCCTACTCATGTGAATATTGTAGAAAGTCGTACAGAGCGAAAAACACACTAGATAGACACGTGGAAATGCACCTCGACGTCAGAAAATACACATGTCAATTGTGTCCAAAGAAATTTAGGAAGATCGCACACTTAAAATATCATCTAAGCACGCATGTCAGGATATAAAACCGGGGTTATTTGTTGCAGATGGATGCCTCACCGTATCAGCTTCGAATGCTGTCCATTTACAGAGAGTGAAATAAACATAATCAAACTTACCCCAACAGACGAAATAGATTCAAACAACTGTTCAACTGACGATGTCGATATGTATATTAAGCTCGATTGTGAGGAACATAAATCAGAACTCAATTGTGAGAAACTTAAACCAGACCTCAATTGTGAGGATCTTAGTACAGACCACGATTACACGTCACGTGTGGATGACGAAGATGTTCCACTGTCATATATCGCTTACAATAAATCATCAGAAACGTATAATAAATTTTACGAAGCCCTCGTAAATTTTAGGAATCACTACGTTAGCGTGCATAAATCACAAGAGTATAGCTATCCCGATTTCACAGATTCGGATCCTTCTGACGTAGAGGATGATACACAGGAACCTGAAAAGTTAAATATTAATGGCTACGACGATCTCACGCTATGCAACATGAGGAAAGACAGAATGGACGAAGAGACAAAACTCGAGCTTAGCGAAGCGAGAACAAAAATCAATGGCAAGCTATGTTTCACATGTAAGATATGTGGAAAATCCCTGAGCTCATCGCACACATATTTATTTCACAAACGAATCCATACTGGAGAGAGACCGTGCGTGTGCCACATTTGCGGGAAGCAGTTCCGAGCGCCCAGCGGCCTGCAACGACACCTTACGGAAACGCACGAGCGTGTGCGTCGCTACTCCTGTAATATTTGCCCAAAGAATTTTAGTAACTTACAAAATTTGAAACAACATTTTCGCATCCACACTGGCGAACGACCGTTCGAATGTTCTCATTGCGGCAAACGATTCACCCAAAGCAGTACTTTGCACGTTCACCTAAAGACTCACAGCGAAGAGTTTCCGCACCAGTGCACTGATTGCGGCGCAAAATTCAAACTCAGGTCGGGGCTCACGAGACATCGACTAAAGCACACTGGAGAACGACCACACGTGTGTGTCAGCTGCGGTAAGGGGTTCCGTCAGAAGCACGAGTTGAACAGTCACGTCTTGTCACACACGGACGTCAAGCCACATATATGCGCCGCGTGTGGTGCCGCCTTCCGACAGCGAAAAGCATTGAGACATCATTGCAAAAGGGCTCACAACGCCAACGCCACCGGGGAGGTCTCGCATCACCTTCCGTATGACCATGTTACGCCATACTAAAATTGTATATAATGCATTTTGTGTTGTTTTTAATATACCATTGTGAAGGATTTTTGTTCTTTTTTTCTTACTTATTGCAACCTCCTCTTGAATAAACAAATTCAAACAACAAACTTATATAAGTAATATGTATTTCACTTTTCAGTCAAAATTTAGAGTTGAATATAATTGAAATCCAAGTTGAGTCTGTGGAATCCATCGAGGAACTCAGCGAAAAAATAAGCAAAGAACAAACGAATGAGAAAGAAAATCCAAATGTCGTAACAAGTGAAAACGGCAAGAGATATGTATATTGCAACGCCTGTAACAAAAGTGTGGTTTCGGGTTCGTGGAAACGACACTTGAGGTGTCATCAAGGAGAGCGCAGGTATAGCTGTGCGACCTGCGGGTTAGCTTTCAGCGACAGTGGCAACCTCGCCCGCCACGTGCGCACACTGCATGCCCGCCAGCGTCCGCACGAATGTGCTGTGTGCCACCGAGCCTTCTCACGAAAGAGCCATCTCCAGGATCACATTAAATCACACGAACAAAAGAGAGATTACGTTTGCGATGTTTGTGGTAAAGCTTCGAAATCCAACGCCGCGCTCAGGATGCATAGAAAGACGCACGACGAGTTCTGTAGATTCGAATGTATGGAATGTGGGTCAAAATTCAAAAGAAAAGCGGAATTAAAAGCGCACATCACGGTCCATACTGGCGAAAAAGCCCACTTGTGTGGATGTGGGAGAGCCTTTAGACTTCGAAGTCAACTGACCGCTCATTCTAGAACTCACGGCAAACGGAACCAAAATTTTGAGGAGTAGTAATGGTATGATGTAAGTATTATTGAAGTACGTAATGACGAGCAGCTTTGTTCCAGGTACAAGGACGCCGGCACCGACCCGCAACCAGAGCGCGCGCAACGCGTGTGCTCCTACTGCCCGCTCACCACGCCGGCCGACATGTACAATAATCATTTATTGACGATGCACCTTCAGAGGGTGTTCCGCTGCGAACAATGCCATTCGTTTCTCGATAGAGGAGACATGATATTCCACATGTCTCAACATGCTGCTGACATTTGCTCCGAGACCGTAAAACAGATTTATAATAGCAATGAATCACCGACAGAAGAAGAACTTGCCGAAACTGAACAAAATGAAGATAACGAATTAGAAAGTCTAAAAAGTTTTGTCCGCAGAAGGCTGGAGGTGCAGCGCAAAAAAAATGAGCTAGCGCCTCCTAAGAAACGAGATCAGGAACGTAAGGCGGTTGGGAAAGTGGTGAAACAAGATCGCGTTCGTAAATTAGAAGAGCAGAAAAAGAAGGCGACGATGAAGGTAAACGACGAGTTATGTAGAAAAGAAATTGGAATTAACGTAGATACCAAAGTGGTAGGTGAAGACCGACCCGAACCCGTTATTGTAGAATCAACACAAAACGTGAATGCGGAAAGTTCGACAGCGAAACGACCAAAAAGGAATAAAAAAGAATCTGCTACAAAACGTGATAAACAAGTAAATGAAATCTCTGATAATGCCGATGTACATATGTCACTTGAAAACGATGACGACATTGATGAGAATAACGCTCATCATGAGGTCCCCAAAGAGGAGGAGCAGGAGAAGGAGAAAACTTCTGAAAAGTCCCCTAAAACTTCTCGAACCTGCCCTATTTGCGGCAAACCGTACCGTGCGTCGTCCAGCTACTTTTACCACATGAAATACTTTCACAAACGTAGCAGAGAACACGAGTGCGAAGTGTGCGGGAAGAAATTCGGTACGAAAGCTAACCTGGCGCAGCACGTCAGCATCCACACGGGCGCATACGACTTGGAATGCAAGGAGTGCGGCAAGAAGTTTCGCTCCAAGCCGAGCCTGTACATCCACGAGCAGAGTCACGGCGGCGTGAAGCGCTACGCGTGCTCGCAGTGCGAGCGGTCGTTCCGCTGGCGCACGCACCTGGCGCGGCATGTGCAGCGGCATGCGGCGGCGCGTGCGCACGTATGCGCCACGTGCGGCCGCGGCTTCAGCGTGCGCTGCGACCTGCTGCGTCACGCGCGCACGCACGCCGCCGCGGAGTTCCGCTGCGCCACGTGCGGCCTCAAGTTCGCGCAGAAACGCTACCTCAAGGCGCACATGATCAAAAAGCACGCGGACAACGGGTCCCAGATGGTGACGCGGTCCTGATCCGAATCTCGTGTTACTCGCTCGCGCCTCAGGAGGCGAAAAGAATAGACTTGACTGACATCGCTGATGTTGTCCAACAGCATCTCTGTGTATTTAATTAGTTCAACACGCACTGCCATCGATCGGCTAGGTTGCTCACTCGGAAAATAAATGCAATTTTGACTAAACGCACGTTAGTAAACAACATTACATATTGTGGATCTATGTTAAGAGTGGCTTTGTAAATATTTTAACAGCGCATAGTGAATCAAGGTGCATCTCATTATTAATTCTGTTGTGAGTCACTGTAGCCAATCGGCGGCAATACTACTAATATTCAATGTGTTCATTTTTTTTAGTATATTATAGTTGTAAAACATTGGAACGTCCGAACACAACATAGTCGTAATGCACCTCTCAGTAGGTCAACACACGATAAACAATTTGAAAATGTCGTGCCGTTTCGTTTATGAGTGACTGACGAAACGAGGACAGACATCAGATTAAATAATGAAAAAATAAGTTAAATCATATACAACGCGGTGTACTGCGGCTAGGGTGACTGTGTGTTCGGATCGCTCCGGGGTACTAGCTTCTGTAAATAATATACCAATTTTGTATTTTTATACCTTTTGTATAATATTATATGTATATATTCCATAATAAGGATACTGAACTTACTGTACTGCTATATCTTTAAGACACTACTGTACAATATTATATATTTTACTCCATGTAATTAAAACATGATATATTTATCATGTAATCATGTATATATCTTTACTTATTCAGTTATGACCCAGTACTCTATATGTGAAAGTACTATACATAGCTTTATGTAACACAACTCATTAGCTATTTGATTCTGCATATATGTATGTAAAAAGTGTACTTTAAAGTTCCAACTAAGCTGAATATGTAATCAAATGCTATATCCAAGTAATAATGTGCCATTTGTGTAGTATTATAAAAATGTAATGTAAAATACCGCAGGAGGATGAAAGATCTCTTGTAAGTGTAGACTGGTTATTCTAAGATGTAGTTATAGGACATGTTGTCTCATTCTCGTAGTCTCCATACACATATCCTAAGTGGACCCTTTGTCAACTTAATTAGTCATAAATGGGGTTATATGATATCAAAAAAGATTTGACTAGTAATAATATGAAAGCAATAAGCTGTGTATTCCTATATTGTGGGTGAGTTGCGGGTATCAGTGACTGTACTCTGTTGTTGTTGTGTGACTATGTCGCAAGATCAGACAACAACAACAAATGTGATGCCTGTTAATGGTTATCTGACTGCATTTTTTATTCCTATACGTAGTTGTGTTCCTTTAATTAATAAAACATTTTTTCATAATCCACATGTGTATTAGCTTACAATAAATAATATATACAATATATCTTTGTTTATACCTAATAATACAAAACAATCCATGAGGCGGCTGACACTCTTTAAAACACTACTTTATGTATGTACTAATAATTAATTATCATTCATATTGTAATAATAGAACAACAATATAAGGCAATATTCCCAAACTTTGAAATCTCCAAATTAACTATGGTCTGAGATATGGAACAAAATGTAATTATTTCAGGTAATGTTATGTAGAATCTTTATTTGTACTATTTAAAAGGAATAATTACAAATTTATGAAAAAATTATAAACTAATTACAAAAACCAGTTTACCTCAGAATATTATTTCAATGTTAATTCCTTGTTACTTAAAACAATGCAAACAGATTGTAACAAAATATATTTCGCTGGTATTGCTTTAGTAAAAAATCCAAATTAAAATATGACGGTGACAATTGAAGTAATTATCTATGAATATAACAAAACCTTCAGTTACACTGAATAAAATCAATTTGTACACATTGAATCTGGAAGTATGGTTTTATAGCTAATTTACACATGTCACTGACATCTGTGAGAATCACACATTATTATATGTGTATATGACCTGTTCATATCATGTAAATGTAGTAAAACTGTAAACAGACCTTAAAAAAATCAACTCAAAATTATGTTGGACACCTAGTCACATATATATAATCACGGGTTAGAAACCATGCAAATGCTTAGTTATGGCAAACACTATACACTATATGTAAATTTATTATAGTCTGAAGAATTAACAAACTAAACTGCCTCCAATCCTGCCGTGTGTTAGGATTTGAATACCTTGTATTTGAATATAGATGATGCCAGCTTACCTATCCATATTGTTCCTACTACATCCCAACTACATACAAAAGAGTCCTGAGCATAGGCACCCCTGGTTACAATAGTTATGGTAGCAGTCAATTCATTGCATTATTTATTTACTAAAGTTCAAATAACATATCAATTTTTTTATATAATTTTATCAATCATGTGCCTAATTCATTAACTTATGACTACTTACCTACAAATCAAACAGTTTGTATGATGGTTATAATTTGTCCAAATATAACACATTTGTAAAGTAATTAATTAGAGAGGAAAAAAAATAGTAAGTAATGGTAGCAACCAAAGAAATACATTGAAACACAGGTACATCCAAACAATTTTACTGTTCATACATTAAATGAAAAAAACAGCTACCTTGATGCCTATACAGAAACTACCAATAATAAATCTTAAATAAAAATAATCACCTTATTTAATTTAAGGTAAAAAAGACTTGATTAGTTTGTAAACAATGAAAAAGGCCAATGTTCAGAGTGCATTAATAAGTTGTATTACTCACATAGAACTCGGCAAGAAACGAGAGATTCAACAAATAAATACTGCAAACTATTTTTTTCCACCTCCATCGTAGATAATGCATACAATACTATTAATGTCAACACGAAGTGCCAGCAAACATCACCATGCCTTTAGGGGAACAGGGCATCGCATGCAGTGGAGGGTGGTCTGTAACTGCATTTGGTGTATGGAGGATGTGAATGTTATAATTCCGCTTATTACTATAAGAATATTCAATAGCATAGGAATTATAAATAAATAATTTAAACATGTCGCCGTCTTGTTTAGTTACTGATTGAATCGATAGGTGGTGTGGAGCGGCCGTTGTTCTCATTCACCAGACGCTGCCGCTCGCGGTACATTGACACCTGGATATTCTCGAGCTGGTGGTAGCGACACACCTTCAACGTCGAGAACACCGCCAGCCCCACCCACGTCGCGAACGCGCCCCATACTCCAAACTGATTTATCAAAGATTATAGATTATGTTAGATTTGCTCAGTTCATATTTTTCCGCCCATAACATGAGCCATCAACTGAATATTGCTCACTTTATGAAACTTCAGACTAGATTTTTAGGATATCAATAATTTATGCACCAGGCAACTTTATATTTACATTTACAGCAGGATTTCACCTAGACTGCAGTTCTCAGCCCATTATTTTTCTTATAACATTATAAAGTAAAATAGGTACAACGGCCTTTCAGTGACAAATATAATATTTCATAAAAAAAATCTTTAAAAAAAATTGTTTTGAAGTAGTAAAACATGATTATGGAATGACATACAAAAATGACAACTGTTCTAACAAAAGATAGCAAAGTGAAAGACTTTTAAATATTGTCCAAGATAAAACTTTCAGATAAGACAAACTGATAACTTTACAAAAATCAATTAAAAGTTACTATGAACTCTGCCCATATAAGGTTTATAGTAATTAAGTTAAGTTAAGTATAGCATAAGTATTTACAACACTCACCTGAGCAGTGCCCAACTCTATGTAGAATCCATGTGTAGATATGTTGTCTTTCTTATCTATGTTTTGACCTGTTGCATCTTCACAGCTGGAATGCAATTTTAAATTTAGTCATTAACTAAAATTATTGATTTTAGTAAATCATAAAGCATAATCTGCTGTGATAGTTAAATGTGCAAGGTTTAAACAGTATTTGTAAAAATGTTTTACATGAAGATGGTTATGTATAACATTAAGGGTGCGTAGTGAGGAATGTGTTTGTTAACAACCAATAGAATCCCTTCGTTTACCTAGCCTCGCTCAGTACAGGGAAGGGGAAGGGATCCTATTGGTTCTTAACAAACACATTCCTCGCTCTTCCCTGGTGGAAACGCACCCTTATTCCTCAAGAATATCGTAACGTGTATATCTTTTGGCATAGTATTATTCCATTTGCGATATTGGTTTGTGTATGTCTTTGCTTGGCCTGTTTCTTGTAATGCCAGTTATAGCTCAAATGTCGATAGAAACGAATGTTCCACAGTGCTATTACGAAAAGCTATAAAGTAGAGACGTGGTATTAGAAATAGCAATATGAAAATCCACGTCGTTGATTACCTCAAAATAAACTAACCTCCGAACAGAAGTGGCTATAATGATTTAAAAAAAAATCAAATGTAAACAAGTCATTTTGAATAAGGTGTTAAAGTTTTTGTTATTGAACTTTGAAAGTCATCTAACAGGAGTTCCATTGAAATCAGTGCAATTGTTTAGCGGGGTGGATGTTACATAATTATAATATATCCGATTATAAACCCTTAACATGGAATATCTAAAAGGAAATAATTTTAAATTTCAAAGCTGTTAAGACTAATCATTTGAGAAACTTCAACATTGGAATTATTGGCAACAGTAATATTAATAATATTCTTTAAAATATGTATATTAATAGTAATAATAATATACTCACTCTGAGATCGGGGAAATCAGTAAGGTTCAGCGGTGCAATAATTTTAATGACGGTTTTCTTCAACTGTTTATCGAAAAACATACCCTCGTCCATCACCTTGACCTTGTAACGGATATACCCATACTTACCCTGGAAGGTCGACGGACATTCTGCTGGTATGACGCACTGGAAGGGATATTCGTAGTGGCCCGGCAGGATTGTATATTTATCTGCGATTGTCGAACAATATCTATATTACAGTCACCCAAGAATTAAACTTAATATGTCCCTACGTCTCATATTTTTTCATACGATTTAATTTTTGCAAACAAAAACACTCGAATTCTTCCGATATTCCTGGATCGTTATCAAATGTCTATTGTGTTGGAGAGCAGCCATACCCTCAAACTGAAGAAAAACACGTAAATGGCGCGCAATCCGAGACATTGAGCAAGATTAGAAAAAAGTGAACAACCACTACGACGTCCAGGAAGAAATCCTACAGATCATACGTGTTTTTAATTATTTTTGTGTTACATAATATTTAATATTTTTTAATAAAAATGATGTATTTGGTTAGTCTGGTGTATTGCGCACATGTGTCAAAATTATCCTCGTACGTCAGAGGGCACTTTATTCTTATTCTTTTCAAATGAATAATTTAATGTAAATTGATTGCTCCGTTGGTCGAGTAATTGCAAAGCCCAACTGCCTATCGAGAGGTCCCGGGTTAGAATACCGAGTTCGG
>DWDT01000260.1:0-23672 GCA_018245595.1 Microceris scylla
AATTCTGACGCTCGTCAAAGTATTGCCGCGGAAGATTTTTACTCACACGGACAAAACACGTGCGCCTACTTCAACGGTTTATGCGGCACTGAAGATTGCGCGGGGGCCGCTTTTAATTATGATCAAAAAGAAACATTGTCAATAGGTCTAACATAAAGCATTTGAAACTGAGGCATGTATCCCTCCGAGGCAACTATCGGGCTTTTACCCTATATTTATTTCTCTGTCATCAATGTGTGTATATAAATATAAAAATACAAAAAGGTACCTAATTAAAGTGTAGCTATTTGAGTACATCATCATTATCGTAATTTACTATTCCACTGATGGTATCGGGCTTCGTCTCCAAAACAAATAAAGTTAAGGTCATAATCTGCCAGGCTAATTCCACGTTAGCAAGCTCCACATTTCTTAGCTAATATTATATAGAGAACTAATGTGCGGAGATTCCTCGCGATGTTTCTCATCTTCATTATGACAAATAATATTTAATATAACATACCTACGTATTCATTGTGAAGTACGCCCCCATATTTGAAGATTAAATTTTGTCCTTGTTATCCATACGTAGAAACACCATTGATTGATTTACTAAGTCTGGAGTTGTTGAATGAATTGTGGAATTTTTTAACATTAATTGAATTATTAACTGAGTCTAGGTTCTGGTTGAAGTCTTTGCCTGTTGAATGGGATTTTCTATTGCAAAGCATTAAGCCATCTATGGCTGCTACCTTTATTATTATTATTATTACAATACCACGCTAGGACCCTTACGGGGTAGGCAGAGACCACTGGGTACGGAATATCTCTATCCTTTTAAATCTGAAAGATTCTTCTACATTTATCATTTTCTTCATATACGCATATCGTCTTCGAGATATGTACCTATACATATATATAATATGACTCCTCTCTGTTTTTTGTTTTAAGAACGTAACATCACGCTTGTAATTCTCGAAGGGGTGGGCAGAGCAGTATAGTACACTCCCACAATCCACCAGTTACGATGAAATTCCATGGAATAGGTGGTGAGCCTATTACCCTTCACCACGCACACTTCCAGACACCGAGTCACTACTAGAAATTCTAAATTAGAAAAATTCAATAGTACCGGACCTAAATTTTCTTAAGCTTAATATTTACAAATATTCTAAAGTTTCTTAATTAACAGAACGCAGATGTGGCATCAGCGGCATACAACAGCGGATGGTATCGCACCAGCCCGCGGTGCAGACGCGCCCTCCTCTTCCTCATTCAGAGGTCAGTTCACATTCACAAATAGTTCACAATGTACAAAAACAGCTTTCCTAAATGACAACAATTCAATAAATATATCTGTATCCATAATATATTATTTCACTAAGATGTCTCAACCGAAACGTTATGAACGAGATAATGTTTCTGTTGTAAAATATTTTTTTAAAATTTACATCTGCATCTTGTATTGCAGAGCGCAGAAGCCTATTGCTTTCACGGCAATGAATTTTACAAATATTACACTCGTCACTTATTCCGCGGTAAGAGGTTTTAAATTATGAAATACATTTTCAATTTAATAAAGAGAACATATCCATTCGTATCTGAAAATATAAGAGCTTTTAAAAATTTATATTTCTATTACAGATTCTCACGAGGTCGTATTCATATTTTGCTCTTCTTTACACCATGTACAATGACATTTAACTTGTAAATCACAATGGCACTTCTTTACAATTATAAAAGTAAGCACTAAGAATTTGTAAAACTTTAGAAAAATAAATATTTGAAAAATAATAATAAAATACAATACTCTATTTTCTTTGATCCCATACACGCCATTACACAACGTTTAACCTAATTAATGAAATAAAATAAGCGAGAAAATTAAAGCTATTATAATTAGAGTTACTTTAGTTATTTCTAGATAAAAACCAAAGTGCTATTTATTCATTATATGTACATACATATATGTATTTGAAAAGGGAATGTGCTTCTAGCTGTCTGCTAGTGAGCAATACATTTTTTACCAGCAGTAGACACCGTAAACCTAATTAGGTACATTCTGCATCCACATAGCAGCCTCACTCGTTAGACAACGCTGATCCAACCATAGATATTTAAATTAACTCTATGGTAGATACCGTTGAGCAACTGATTACTGATGCGGCGTACATGTCCCCGATGCTGGACTACCAACTCCAATCAAGATATAAGGTAGAAACGTGACGCAATGAATACAGAAAAGCTATTAGCGCAGAATATATGAATACAGTTGTGAGATAAAAGGTTTCCTAGAAGATAAATTATTTTGATACAAAAGTGTCATAGAGTCACTATAAAATGGCATACGGTCACCATAAAGTGTCATACAGACATGTCCTCACTCCAACAGATATATTGTCAGAGACGCACTTTTGCGTTCAAAACATAGTTTAAATGCAGTAACTAATGTAGCTATTTATCACATCATACAAACCGGAACAAAATACAAACCTTACTTCTCATGACTGACGTAAACATTATTCAATTTGTTTTAATAACAATAAAAAATGTATAAATAAAAAACATGAGTATGAAGGGCGTAAATATATCTTGTATACAAATATTTTTATTATTTATAGCAAGTAAAGATCACACAACAATGAAAGAAAGGTGCAGAAAGGATTTTTTCATATGTATAAGTGGTTACATAGAGCAACCTGAAGATAACTATAACGTCAAATTATATCTACTGGTAACATCTTGGTGTTATTACTATAGTATTGTATACACTGTTGCACCAGGTCTCTAAGGTTAGAGCCGGGGAGCACCGCATACCAAATACTATACCTATCCTTTCACCCTTAGAAATTGTACTGACACTAATAAAACTCTAAGTTATATGTTGAATAATGATAGCAAGATTGTACACGTAAATCCAGTTACAGAACAATTGAACAGATACGAGAATACACTATTTAATTGATTGCAGTCCCATAAAAATAGAGAGTGCCATAGGCGTTTCCTATCCTGCGGCTTAATACAGGGCAGGTTCATTTGAAATGAGTATTTTTAAGCAGAGCGAACTATCGGTTACGGCTATTTAAAGAGGCAATATTAAGTCGCAATCATCTAATCACAAATGAATGGCATGAATACGCTCATTAGGCTCCACATCACCGCGAGAGGGAAGTAAGGCTGTTCTCACACTTACCAGCAGGATGTCCACCGGCTAATGGAAAAACTCGATATAACATGTTTCATAAATTTATAACTCGCAGAATCTGAGTACGCACCTCGCAGGATGACGTAATGGCTAAGTACAGACGCATCGAAGGCGACAGCGGTAGGCATTAGTTTAAGCCAGATGACAGGAGCTGAAACGCGTTTATGGCAAGTGCTAAGTTGATTTCTGCGTATTGTACGTGTGTATAATAACTAGAAATCCGTCACTTCCCTTTATGGTTTACTTTCTGACTTAGGTATTACCATATCATTGTATTTATTGAATGTTGATGACACAAAAATTAATAATTATAGGTACATACCGCTATATGCATTCAAATATTTGAAATTCCCGATTCCAGCGTTATGTATTACTTTGTCCATACAATGTACTAAAAATATAACGCAGATCATCTCTAAGAGGCATTATTTATTGTATCTTGTAATAACCATGAACTATCATCCGTAGAAACTGCGTTGTATACACATCATCACCCCTTTTATAATGCCAATCGGACACGGATCTCGTCCAGAATGAAAAGGGTTAAAGTTATAGTCTGTCATGTTGCCAAGTGGGAATGGCAGACGCATTGCATATAAACCGTTAATATCTATGTATATTGTATTATAATAAAGCAGTAATAACCAAAGTTTAAAATCGCTATAAACTTACAATAACTATACAAAGAACAAAAATGAAGGAAACAATGAACATTACTACCACAGTGTAAAATCTGCCTAAAGACTATTAAAAGAACTTATCCAACATTGATACACATCGACCAATTTGTATTTTTCCATTATAGTCACGTACATTGTTCATGAACGAAGTTTTAATACACCGGATCTCACTAATATAGGCGTTATTCTCATATTCTTACTTTAATAATATGTTAATTTAACGAATAATAAGAAACTGTATGTAAAAAAGCGCATCAATTCTATAAGAATTGATACATTTGACCATCGATGTTTGTATCTACCTCGTAATGTATGTACCTAGTATGCAGCCTACCTCAAAGAAACAATAAGAATTTTATTTAAAGAATCTTAAATAAGTTAATTGCATAAAATTAACATATCTAAAGTCATGTAAATTTAAACATTTAGAATCTGACTGCGTCGTTAGTCGAGTGATTGCAAGCGCGACTGCCTATCGGGAGGCAGGACCTCCCGTTCAAATCCCAGGTCAGGTAGGTACTGTTGGACTTTTTATAATTTAATATTTCTAGTAGTAACTCGGAGCCTGGAGCCATGCCCGGTGTATGGCAATAGGCTCACCGCCTATTCCATGGGACATAAACGTAGCTGGTGAAACGAGAGAGTGTAATACAATCCTCTGCCTACCCCTTCGGGGATTACAAGCATAATGTTACGTTTTTTTAGAACCTACCGATCTAGTTGAAGCAGAGAAACGCCAAATAATAAAACTCATGAACACTGTCAGTTTAAAATTAAGTTCTATATGCATAGAATATAAATAAAACCCGTTGTAATAATATAAATAAATAAATAAATAAATTTTATCAAATTATGTACAAATAAGTATAAAATATCTAACGATTCTGACTTTATAGGTGTCACCGTTAAATGACTTCAACCTACATAATTACACTTTATTTTATTAACGAATCAATTCCAACATAAATAACACACGAATCTTTTTCTATTTCCCAATTTGAAACTATAATATTGGTGGTGAATCAAAATATTTTATCGTATGAATCACACAGTTACAGCTGCATGTACCTAAGCGTAGAAAAATTTAATAATCGACCTTCTGATTAAATTTATTTAGATATCAACAAAGTTTAAAAAATATTTTTATGTATCAATATATTCATTAGGCGGAAATTAGATATAAGATAGAAATAGGTAAGAAATTGTCCACGGCCTTTGATAGTCTGCACTAAAATATTCTAAGAACTTTTTTATAAGTAATCTGTAGTAGACAGGGCAATAAAACGACCGAAATAAGATAATGTTAATTGAACTTTTATTTACACAATGTAGAGTACAAAGCTGACATATATGTATTTAGAGGCGACGACATATTACAACGTAAACATACATAACTACACACGATGACAATAATAACAAATATAACAATGTTTTATAACACAATGAGCTAATAACAATATACATAATAAAGACAATGTACCTACTGAGATACCAATATGTAGACGGAATTCTGATCTGTCATATCACAAGATGAGAATTCCTAAATTGATATATTAAATCAAATTTTTGATTTGTCAATTAAGAACAGTAATAACATACACGATATAATGAACTTTATAAGAAAACTAACATCGACATACATATTTATAAGGTAAAAACGAAACAATACCGCTTCGTCTTAATCTAAATGTTTTGTGCACACTAATAATAATCTATTTCAGGTTACAAGTACGAAATTGGATACGAATATCAAACATAACGGCAACAATATGTAAAGATGAAGAAAAACAGCGTATGGAAACTTATATGACTTAGAATTGTCCATAATGTTTTGTGAGATGTATGAAGTCTACCCGCACTATACCAGTGTGGCAGACTTTGACCATAACACATCTCATTCTGAGACAAGACCCGTATCCAACAGTGGAGCGACGAAGATTCGCTGATGATGATAATGAAATTAATATTGTCTTTCCACCTATCGCTCTCTGCATTACAGAGCTCGGATAGTTTCCTGTTATGCAATCTGAACAATTATAAATTGTGAAAGATGTTCCACATTTAAACACTCTTTTTTAACGTGATCAATAAAACGTCTGAGCAGATTATTATTGGCATCCTTTTCTAGCTTAAACTAACGTAATCCACCCACTGAACTTAAGACGACAAAATAAGTACAGGGAATCAAAAATCAAATCTGTTCTTGGCACTTATACACAATTTGTTGTTACTCACAAATTCGTTCGCATGGTTAGCCGAGTCATTTTCATGATATATTTCTTCTATTATTTTATTCCTTTATAACACGCTTTTATTATTTTAATAATAATACAAAACGTATCGGAAGAGTAAAATAATGAATTATAACAAGAGTCTATAACACTCGTGTAAAATCGTGTGAATTCTAATAAATCATAAGGCCTAGCTGGTAAGACAGACGTCCCAATAGAATAAACTGTTTTTTTTTCAATAAATAAACAAATATGACATTTTAATCTTGACTAAATTTACAATCTTGTAAATTTACAATTATAGAAAGTACTTAGAAAAATCACTGCGATTGATGTGATCTAACTTGTGAATAACCTCTCAAGCGTCCGAGAACTTTATCACTCCGCGAATTATTTCGGATCACATTCGCACGTGAAACTTGCCCGCCTTTGTCACGTACTTAACGCCTTTGAATGGTTTATACTTTGCACCGTACATATCAAGGCGGCTTACGCGTAAGCCGCTTACCGCCAACTGCGGTATTGTGAAATGCACGTTGATACTCGGATTTGCGCCCGTTGTATCCGCACCAGATGACACCGACACCTTCGAACATATTTATATTTAAGCAAGAAGCACTGTGTGGATAAATTCTACACCAACTATTCAGTTGCATCATACCAATTATAGTTAAATCAATATTAGGCGTTACTTTAAAAATATAAGTTATCACTGTGTTGTGTATGATGGTGTGTACCTTCATGTAGTATGCATCACACTATCTTTCACAAAGGACACATACGGATGCAAGCAAATGCATTTGTATGTATAATTGTTCGCATGCACATAAAACTGTAATGCAAGTAACAAAAAAAACAAATTATTGCTCTCATTTGTAAAAGAAACCGAAGTAAGAAACGCAAACTAAGCAATTAATCAGGTAAAACTTCTTCAATGTTGCCAACTTACAGAGCCTTTGATATTCGGCAGTTTTGGTAACTCAATTCGCCCGATATCCCATAACAACACTTTGCTCACTGGGTCGTACGAATATTTTCCTTGATTGGCAGTCAGAGAACAGTTTAAAACACACTTGGGCATGCAGATCTCTAACGCTACATCTGAAAATATAACGAAACACGTTTGTCGATGTAAACAGAATAATTGTAACGAAATGCCAATTTGACGAATAAAATTACTACATCAGTAAAGTTGCTCAAATTTGGATTTATTGAATATCACATATTTTCAATCTCAATTCAAATGTGACCCATTATAGAATATACGTATGTATTAAAAATACATAATGCTAGTAATATACAATAACTAAATGTTCCCTAGAAATTAATTCATTGAAATTAATTCCCTAGAAATTAAATTACTAACAATGGTGTTATTAAATTATTTAATGAATTACTTTCTAACACTCTCCCCATTGTCTGTTTTGGTCCAACTGTTAAATCTAATCTTCCCTGGTCCCCATTCGTCCGCAACGCCAGGCTGTGTCGTACATATATAGGAATAGCCACGACACTCTGTGATCCTATATGATATGACATCAGCCGAAAGTTTCCATCGGGTGGAATAAAGGATAATATTCTTTCTGACTGAAAAACGAAATTACACAAATTGTTGATCATTAAAAAAATAATTCAAATATATGCACAATTGATAAAAAAAACAAAATTATAACCTCCTGCTTTGTGATTTATATATTTAGTTGTTCAAATTTCAGCCTCTTATTTGAGCACAATGATATTTTTATATCTAAGACACAGAACAAATAATTGTACTAACACACAAATGTACATTGTACTGTGTCAGAATCAAACCCACAACCTCAGGTTAAGCAGTCAGGTTCATTAACGACTGGGTCAAAATGACAAGCAATGACTATTATAATAACATAATAACAAATATATAAATAAAAACAATTATTACTCACTTCCCATCGCTTAAATCTTACACATGGATGAAATGACACATCATCAAACAGTCTCGGATTTACAAATGTCAGAGTTAAATCTGGCATTCCACTAAGTTTTATACAGCAATCAATCTGAAATGAAAACCACGCGGAAATAATTAAACATCTTAATTCCTCTGTTACTAATCCATATCTTACACAACCAAAGTTAAGTCTGGCATGTTGAGATAGTATAGCAATATAGGAGGGATGTTATCTTCCATAGTACACAAGGAATGTAAAATAAAAAATATTATGGGAAAAATGTGTGTTCTATGGGTTCCAGATTTTTAACGAGTTCTATTTAAGAAACCAAACAACTTTAAAGATATGTCATATACCAGGATAAAAGTCCCTGTCTCACAATAAGTGCAAATGTACTATAGGCTTGGTGATAATGTCACCACTGAAAGAAAAATTTCAACATACATAGCCTTGTATTTCAGCAGAGACTGTGGCACCACTTTTGTCTATTATGGCATCAACCTCTTCAACTACATCAAAGTATGCCTCATTGTTCGCATATTTAACACCCGAACGCCGCCATGGGACATTAGAGAGCTGACCGGATGGCAGTGTGGAAGACACACTGAAAACAAAAAAGACTTAATAATGATGCGCTCGCTACTTTAACAGGGTTACATATTGCTATTAAACTAAAATGAGCAAAGCCAGGCTCATTCATCCTTCAATTATACCCATCCTCAATGGACCCATTTAACATTTATTTAATACATGGGTAATTGCTTCTGATTGTAAGCATAAGGTAACAATTATCAACCGTTTACATGGCTCTAAAGACAGCTTAGCAGTTGGGCAGTCACAATGCCAACAATTTTAATCCCCATCGATTCTCCACAATGGAGTACACTCCAGACCTCCTGTAGTAATGATGATAATCTGTACTCACCCAAAGATCATACAAAAGAAAGTAATGTAATGTTTACATTAGCTTATACTTTTATAGTCAAATAAAGCATGCTGAGTATAACGACTGTAGGCAAAAACTTGTCTTTTAAGAAAAGCCTACATTAAACTGAGACAGCTTGGTGATGATAATAGAATAATAACATAATTTTATCTACTCATATTTATCACCATAAGAGCTTAACAGTCGACAAATTTTGTTATGCAAACGGGACTCAAAAATGTAGTATTAAATATTTTCAGAGTATAATCACACATGACTCTTCAAGATAAGCTATAGAAACCTCTCCATTGCACCTTTGAGTTGATTCTTCCGTTGACACAAATGTCTATCAACAGTGGTGTACCAATAACTATAAGGAGATCCTTCCATCCCTAAATATATAAAAAACTTACTTAGATTTTCCTGTAACAGTATTGGCTATAGTCCTCAAAATGTTAGGTGGTTTTATAAGCTCCTTCAATATATTACTCTCTGTTGCCAGAGGGAACCCATTATCCAGCATTTCATCTAAAAGCTAAAACACAAATAAATTACCATATTTACTAAGATTGGTGAATGTTATGCAGACTGAATTTATAAACATAAATAAATAATGAAATTAGACATTAAATTTGAAGTGAATATAATGATTACCTCATACACAACTACATAATTTTCTTTAATAATAGTTTCTGTACAATCTGAAAAATAATCCTGAAACAAAAACAATTATATTAAAACACATTGTATGAAAGCAATTTAGCTAAGAAACAGTCACACTTCCACATCTACATTTTTATATAACTTTAAGTATAATGTAACAGCTTTTAAATGTCCTATTTTAAATATATGATATAGGATCACAACTCAAAGAGGTAAATAGAGGTAAACACTCCCACAATTCACCAATTATTTTATATGTCACACCATGAAATAAGGTTGAGCTTATTACTGTTCACCTGGCACAAATATGTAGTCTAGATTTGTGCCAGATTGACTACTAATGAGAAGTTGTGTGCTATTAATACTGTGCCTGACCTAGGGATTGAACTTGTGATTCCTAGACCTGTAAGGCAGGTCAGTAACGATTTTTAATTATTATTTAAATAAATTGATTGATCAATAATAACATACCTGGAATGTATCTACAACCCTATGCAAGAACTCTATAACAAACAGTGGTGCCACTTCTTGTGTGCTAACTGCAACAAGGGCTACTCCACCGCGCTGTACTGATATTAAATAATGATGTGGAGCAGCAAGCACTGGTGGAACATCCTGAAAATGTTAGAAAATGATTTATGATAGCAATAGTAAATAGTTAATGGTTACATATTTAAAAGCAGCAGAATTACTAGAGAACTTAACATTAGGATACATTCATTAAGGTGCTCAAAATAGCACAGCATTAAAAATCAACCAAATCATAATATTACGAACATTAGGAGACGCACGCTGGGCTTCCAAATAATAATCACACACGGATCTTGGTATTACACTACGCCAGTGCTTCTCGAGAAATACATCTCTGAAACCAAGCACAACATGTACAGAACGCTTAAAAACAAAACATTAAAAAGTGTGCACTAAATATTTTACACAACATACCCTGACGGATTTATAATAAACAAACTGTGAATCATTGTAACTTCTATTTATCACGCTTTATAATAAACAGTAAAGGTTATAATTAAGCCTAGTTAACAAGATATTAAGGCAAAATTAAGTAATATTTAAACAACATTCCGATTAAGCTTCAGACAGGCGAATACACAATACACTACAGTCCATGTCATTTGACATGTTTGACAGTTGAGACGTCAACAACTGTTTACGTCATCCATTTGAAGTAAGCATCACTTTTTTATTCAGCCAAATATATATTAGCGTCTAAATGATATTAATTTGTACATTAAAGGCTAGTTGAGATATCGCAAATGTATTCAGTATCGCGGCAGGAAAAGTACACATGCCTCGATCCCATGCCGCAATACCATGTTCTAAGAGAGACCCTTCTAAGGAAGTCTATGTCCAACATGGGACACAAACAGGCTGACGATGATAACGCTAATGTTATTGTTCAATTGCATAAATTTATCTCTAAAATGAAACGATCACGTTACAAAATTTAAATAGCTAACTAAAAGAAACTAAGATATCATATTCACCTAATAAAAAGGGCCAACATAGCGTGCTGGCCAGATAGCTAGAGGAAGAGGTTAGCATAAGTTGCACAGGTTTCCTCACGACGTTTACCTTCACCGTTACAGCAAATTATATTTATTCGTAAGACAGATTTTTGTAAGCATTGCGCGGAGAGTGAGACTGAATTCTAAAACACAAGACTATTACTGCTTATGTAGTCTGTCTCTCCAACCTTAGCACTCAGCGTAGAAATGTTAAGAATATAAATACTGTATTTCCAGACGACGACACAAAATATATATTACATTACAATAACAGAAAAAAAAACACATTTGATAGGTACTGTTAATGTTAGTGTTGAAATACTTAGAATTCATTACTGTCTCTTTCACTAAGCTCGCTAAGTATCCGCTGTTGATGTCGCTCATAATCATCAACATAAAAAAGATATTAGACAACTAAATCATTGAGTAGTCACATTCTGGCAAACATAATAGACTTTTGTTTTATAAGCACAACTGATGAACAAGAAGTCCTGGGTTTGATCCCCAGGACAAATAAAATATTTTTGTTCTTTAAACTGGTAATTCCCAGTAGCAGCTCTGTCTACTCTATGCTCAGTTTATGGTAATAGGCTCATCCCTAGTACATGCATAGGATTTACAACATAACTGATGAACAGTGGGAGTACTATAGTCCTCTCTGTATCCCTTCGGGGAAGTACGGGTGAGGTGTTACATTATTGTTTGTGTGCATGTTTCCTTTATCAAATAAAGAGCAATACATCATGGAAAATGAATGATATGAAAGTAACTGTCTAGTTAAGCTGTTTTAAGAAACTATACCTACTATTGAGGTGCCAATAAAAAGAGAATAATTGAATTCTAATATAATGTCTCCTTTATATTTGTTTTCAAGTTAGTAGATCTGCTGGAGAAACAAGATTAAGGGACAGAAACAACTTTATCCTTAGTTTGAAATATTCTTTCTACACAGGTGGCTGCCACCACCTGTGGACTTTTACCACCAAACACAAATAGGACTTTAAGTATTAGTTAAGTTGGTAACAGGGCTATATATTAACTGTACTAATATATAGATGTGAAAGGGCCCTAAATCATGCCTGATTTATATAGCTTTAGCATACTAAGAACAATATTACTATTCAATATACTGTCCCCTTACTGGCAACACTACCACCATTCACAGTACATAACTAACATATAGAAATAGGGATTATTTGTCATTAAAATTATATAAATATATGTACAGTTAGTAATACATAATTATCCTGTTCTAGGTTGGTTTTGAAATGGTTGCTATTTTTGAGGACTGAGATGAACAACTTTGAGATACATGTGATCTAGCAACTACATCGTTAAAAACAAAACCTAAATTGCTATAGTTACAATGGCTTTGATGAAAAAATTGGCATGTCAATAGTCATTTAGAGCTAATTTGCCTATACACATATTCTACCATCATCAATTAAACTTTATTATTTATGTAACAGAAGTGTAATGAATCATGTATTTTCAAGTAATGTTCAGAAAAAAGTATCACAAGTATGTTTGAATTTTGTAAATATACAAATATGCATATATAAAAAACACAATTTCGATTTAATATGAATTTATAAATTGAGAATATATTTCAAATTTACTTACAATTCATAAATTGAGAATTTAATGCAATAAAAAGAAAACAAAATTAAATTTCTTACGTTTTTTATTGAGACCTGCGCTTACACACTTAACGGTTGGATTTAGCAACACGTTCCAACTCATCTTTCTTCTTGATAGCATAAGAGTTCGATGAGCCCTTAGCAGCGTTAATGAGCTCATCAGCAACACACTCGGCTATAGTCTTAATGTTTCGGAATGCTGCTTCTCTTGCACCCGTGCACAGTAGCCAGATAGCTTGGTTGACTCTGCGAAGGGGAGACACGTCCACGGCCTGTCGACGCACAGTACCGGCACGACCGATCCTAGTAGAGTCCTCGCGAGGTCCAGAATTAATAATAGCGGTAACCAACACTTGAAGAGGATTCTCGCCAGTCAATAGATGAATGATTTCAAATGCATGTTTAACAATGCGAACGGCCATCAATTTTTTGCCGTTATTGCGTCCGTGCATCATCAGCGAGTTGGTAAGACGTTCCACAATCGGACATTGCGCTTTACGGAATCGCTTGTGAGCGTACCTACCTGCCGAGTGAGGCAAGTATTTAGCAAACTTTTCCTTGACAGAAATGTGATCCTGAAGTGACATATCCGAAACCTGGACATCATAGCAACTCCATCTTCCAAACAGTTTTATTTCGGGTATGTCTGCCGGTAACGGCGGTGGCAAGGTGTCAATAGCCATGCTCCCCGCGTCCGCCCCATCATCGTTCCAGTTCTCTTCGGGCATGTTTATTCCCTAAAATAATATTGGAAAACATAATAAAAGATTTGAGGAATTCAATATAAATGAAAATATCAACAATTTACACAACAAAATACATACTTTTCAGCAAATGAGGATAAATAACCTCGCGCTGTCAAAAGAACACGAGAAAAAGGAAGTGTCTCTACAACGTGGGATCCTAATGTTGACATTAACAAAATTTTTACTATTATTGCCATAAGTAAAAATCCTACGTAAAATAAAACTAAAAATATATTAAAGCATAACATTTTTACTTCATTATTTGATTGTACGCATTTAACATGTTAATTACTTAAATTTTTTTGCTTTAACTACTAGGGCTTAATGTAAAATAAATAAATGCTTTAAGCACTAATCATTTTTCTTAACATAATTTTTAAATTAAAAATATAATTTATAATTATCGCGATGACTCGTATTAATTAATGGGTTACTTAATTACCTATCTTTTGGTATTTAATAATGAGTAACGATGGTGCTTCGTCAAATAATATTACACTTACAAATCACAAAATATTCTAGTTTTCAATACATGTTAACACAATACTTGCTAATCTAAATTTATTTTTCATATACCGCCGCCCCAGGTAGGACACAAGAATTTTTTCATAAGCATTTTGATGCAGCAAAATACATCAGAATGATAAAACAATATCGTGTCACAAAATATAGCAATACTGCAATATACCAGTTGGCATAATATATTACATCCATATGAGAATGCATGCCAGTGTAAGTACATTCCAATTATAATGCAATTGAATAGAGATGAATAAAATAATACTTTAATATTTAATTACAATTTTAAGACATAATAATAATAATAATCGACTCATTATAATTCCACTATTGGAATATGGTTCTCCTCTCGTATTATGAGGGTTAAGGCCTTAGTCTGCCACGCTGGCCAAGTGCGGGTTGGCAGACTTCACACACCTTAGAAAAAATTTTTTTTTATAAATTCTAAGATATGCAGATTTCTTCACGATGTTTTCCTTCACCGTTAGCAAGTGATATTTCAATTTAAAACGCACAATTGTAAAAAGGTGCGCGCCATAGATTTGAACCCAGGACCTCCGGAATGAGAGGCTGAATTCATAACAACTAGGCTATCACTGCTTAATTTTAAAACATATGTAAAGATAATATTCTGAATACTGACAGCAATCTGAGTTCTGAACAATTTAGAAAAATGAACTCGTAGGTTTAATAAAAGTGTAGGTAAACACTTATTGGCTAATATTTTTCGAATCATTGTAATACATGATAAGAATAGTTATCAGTAAACCTAACAGTTGTCTCTGAATATTGTTTTAGGGGTGTCCACTTAGAAAATATATCGATGTTTTTTTCGATGCAATACATCGAGGCTATGACTATGATAGTATATACATGAAGCTATATTTTCCAATGCATTGGATAG
This sequence comes from Microceris scylla, assembly GCA_018245595.1. Taxonomy (NCBI): domain Eukaryota; kingdom Metazoa; phylum Arthropoda; class Insecta; order Lepidoptera; family Hesperiidae; genus Microceris; species Microceris scylla. The sequence continues at coordinate 14,950 of DWDT01000260.1, forward strand.
AGAATTCGGTGTTTTGTAAAAATCGAGTTCTTTTTCTAAAATGCATCAAAAAACTGTAGTCAGCCTCAGGACAACCCATAGAAACAAGCTATAATTTTTGAATAATTATCTATTACCCCTACAACAGCACTTTTCCTGTGTACGCGTCTGTTGTTTGTCAAAGGATATTGAAGGAATTTGTGTTCAAGAACGTACATTCGCGCCTATAATTCCCGCAGGGTTGGGTGGAGGAGTGTAGTACACCCCCACGTTTCACCAGTTACGCTTAAGTCCTACAATGGAATAGATGGTGAGCCTATTGTCATAGGCACACATCTAGACGCCAAGTCACTACTAGAAATTCTAAATTAGAAAAATTCAATAGTACCCGACTCGGGATTTGAACCCAGGACCTCCCGATCGGCAGTCGCGTTTGCAACCACTCGACTAACGAGGCAGTCAAATTGTATTCAAGAAAATAGAAAAAAATAAAAATGTGTGTCTACCCGAATACAGGGGTGAAACTTCTTGACATTATTATTTTTCTACTTGAATAATAAATGTTTCGCGAGTATTTATACACATGATTATAAATGTACCGGCTTAACTCGCTTGCGTTTTTTCGGGATCTGTGCTCGGTGTATGACAATAGGCTCCCAACTTATTCCTTGGGACGTTATCGTAACTGGTAAAACGGTACACTACACTTCTCTGCCTACCCCTGTCGGGATTACCGGCTTGAATATTCGTTTTTTTTATCAAGTAATAAGTAGGTATAATCATTGGCTGTCTACCATTGATTCGATGTTTTACGAAAATACACCGAATGAATCAACAGCTCTTGAAAACATCGGATCGATTCGATGCATGGTGCTCTAAGCGTCGAGTGAATTCGATGCATCGATGTATATCGAATGTCCCTATACTGACAGAGACTACATATATAACAGTTATGCGAAATATTTGTCGAAAAATATTATTAAAAATATAACTTTAGAGGTTATTTTGGACAACGTTCGTCATGGCCGCTCTAAAAAGAACTAGGAACTTAAAAAACTTAACCTGGCTTGCACCTAAATACTGTCCGCTGATAAGTTGGAGAAGAAATTTAAATCTTCAAGAATATCACAGTAAAGATTTGCTAAGGAAACATCAAGTTAGTATTCAAAATTTTCGGTTGCTCGATGCCCGTCTAGATCCAAAGTCCCTGTCAGACTTCAAAGCCAATGAATACGTAGTGAAAGCTCAAATCTTAGCTGGTGGACGAGGTAAAGGTCACTTCGATAATGGTTTTAAAGGAGGTGTGCATCTAACTAAAGATCCGAGTGAGATCTTGAATTTAGCGAAAAATATGATCGGTCACAAATTAATCACGAAGCAAACTCCTAAAGAAGGTATTCTAGTCGACAAAGTGATGGTAGCTGAGAGTGTAAACATCGTAAGAGAAACATACTTCAGCATTGTTATGGAAAGAAGTTATAATGGTGCAGCTCTTGTAGCATCTCCGGCCGGCGGTATGGACATCGAGACTGTCGCTGAAGAAACTCCCCACTTATTAAAAACCGTTCCCATAGATATTAATGAAGGTATAACAGATAATGTAGCTAAAGAAGTAGCTGAATTCTTGGAATTTAAGGGCCCACTTGTAAAGAAATGCGCTGAAGAGATTAAGAAGTTATGGCAATTATTTCTTAAGGTAAGCGCAGTTGTGAAACTTATTAGTATGCATATTATTTAATCAAAATATATACACATATTGTCAATATTGTCATGTTAAATCATACCCTCTGCTTACCCTGTAAAAAACTTATGATGACAATATAGGAATAATAATAGTAGTAAAAGTATCATAGAAACATTATCCTATGTGGTTTAGACACTTTTTGTTAATAATAAGGTTGTATTATTACCATAAAATCATTTCATCATAAGATAAATGCAATAAGGCCTATTATCATTATGATTTGAAATTTCCACAGCTGTTTTCTAAAAACTTGATCTTTGACATTTCAGTCTTCTCGCTAGTAATCAATATATAGATAGGTATTTATAGAAGATGATTTTTGTGCTTCGGGTCAGACTTAAATATTTAATATCTAAGAGCATTTTATAGGGTTGATGATTTAATACATGTATTGTCATTATGGCAGGATTTTATTATGAGTATAAAAAATACCAAGACATGTAAAGCATTATGACATGGGGTTCTTCAAGAAAAGCGCAAAGAGAGCTCTCCCTCAAAGCCGGCAAAGCATTGACGACTCCCTGGGTGTTGCAAGTGTCCATAGGCGACGGTGACCACTTACCAGCAGGTGGCCTGTCTGACTATTTGCTAGGCTAAATATAAAAAAAAACACTAACACAATTATATGAGAATGCTTATTATGTTCCATCCCACATGCATAGCATAATGATTACTAACTCGATTTGAGAGAAAAGATCCTGGGTGTGATTTGAGCCAAGAATATATCTGATTGGGGAATTTACATGTGATTGTAATTGTGGTGTTCATCCGTTATTTTAAGGTTGACGCAACTCAACTGGAAATCAATCCACTGGTGGAGACAGATGATGGAAGGGTTGTAGCAGTGGATGCTAAAATCAACTTTGATGACAATGCTCAGTTCCGGCAGAAGGATATCTTTGCTCTGGACGATCCAACTGGAACAGACCCTAGAGAGGTAGAAAAATTTAATGTAGTGAAATGTAGAAATTCTATAGATATTATGATTGTTATACAAAAATCTGACTGACTAGACATTGAAGTTGCAAGCGCAACTCCCAATCGGGTGGTCCTCCATTCAAATCCCGGGTGGGGTACTATTGGATTTACTTTACTAATTTAAAATTTCTAGTAGTGAGTTGGATTCTGGATCTGAGCCCAGTGTATGGCAATAGGCTCATCACCTAATCTTTGGGATGTAAATGTAACTGGTAAACCATGAGATTGTACTACAGTTCTCTGCCTACCCCTTCGGGAATTACAGGTGTGATGTTACATAATCATACAAGTGTTTCACGCTAGTGGAGTTTAAATCTATTAACATTTTCTTCTACTATTATAGTTAAAGATATTTGCTGTTAGAGGTACTAGACCTCTTGAGCAGAACTGTAGAATATAAATACTACCCAGTAGCATTAATAACACTAATATTTCATATGTCATGCCAATAAACATTATTTAATACAGTTTAGAGGTCATGGTGACATAGTTTATCAGAATCCATTATGATACAGTCTAAAAAAATAACAAGGGCATCTCTTATCTTATTTATGTCTTTGTATATTGCAATCTGTGTTGAAAATTATTCTATTTCATTTTCCCTTGTCATATCTTAAAAACAGTACTATAAAATTTTGCAACAAAATTTTGATTGAATGATGGCTAAATTAAATAGTTCTTAATAGATTTGAAAGCATATTTAGAATTTTCATCATTATCAACCATTTCATTGTTTCACTGTTGAACACTAGTTACTTTTCAGAAAGAGAAAACTTAGCCATAGTCCACTACATTATCCAAGTATAATTTTGCAGACTATATAAACCAGTCCATTGTAAAAGAAATTAAACTGTACTATCATATTTATTGACATTATTAAGCACCTATCTGCCTGTTTTGTCATACTTTAAATTTGGCTTTGGTGCTTTTCAAGTCCAAGTTATGCTCAGAGTGATGTCACTTAGAAAATAATATTTTTAAAAGGTGATTATATTTCGTTAAAGCTATGAATGCACTCATTAACCGTTTTACTTTGAATATCATTTATGAAAGTTAAAATACTGATTAAATATAAAATATTTTTCAGAGAGAGGCAGCTGCCCTAAACTTATCATTTATTGATATGGATGGAAGTATTGGTTGTATGGTTAATGGTGCTGGTTTAGCGATGGCCACCATGGACCTCATTGTACTGAGTGGTGGCAAACCAGCAAATTTCTTGGATCTCGGCGGTGGCGCAGGAAAAGCCCAAGTGTCAGCAGCATTAAAGATTTTGGAATCAGATCCTAAAGTTAAAGCAATATTTGTCAATATTTTTGGAGGTAAACATTGACTAATTTATTACTCAGCTTAATACTACAAACCCTATACTACAATGTAACCGATTTTTAGTATAAATTTTTTTTATACCAAAAACAGTTCCAGTAAATATGTTAGTATAAAAAATATATTATCATTTATTATGATTTCAGGTATAGTTAATTGTGCAATGATTGCTGAAGGAATTGTGGCTGCATGCAAGGAGCATCTACCAAAACCTCCTCTGGTTATTCGATTAGAAGGTACCAATGCCGGTCCCGCCAAGAAAATTCTAGAACAGTCTGGCCTTCCATTTACACTAATAAATGACGCTGACGAAGCCGCCCAAACTGCCGTCAAATTAGCGCATGCACGTTGATTAATTTTGAAAACATAGAAGTCATTTGTGGAAGGCATTTATTGTATAATTTGTGGAAGGCATTTATAATAATTTGAAATACGTAAAAATATGCTTTTAAAAATTTTATAATTTTGCCTATTAAGAGGTCAATACCAATTTTACCTTTTACATATCAATATAAATGTAAGTTGAAATATAGTATTTCAATGAAATATCCACAATGCTGTACAAAAAATATTTAAATATATGTATTTAAGAACTTGTTTATTGAAATTGACTTTTCAACAAAGCTGCTTGATTCTGTACATAATGTTTAATATAATATGTACAGTGACAATAATATAATTCATTATTTCATATATCTAATTATATTCTATAACAACATACATGTCTTCCACTAACATAAGCCATTTTGGATTTATATAAGTTAAATGTGCAATATATATGCCTATGTACCAAAAAAATTACAAATAATGGTAAGAAATATCTTTCTGCTGTGGGTGGGTTGGTAGAAACCTCTAGACATTTTTAATAAATGCTATGAGTTGCAATAACAGTAATAAAACAATTCCTTAACTTCACAATACTTAGTTAAAAATTACTAGAAATGTTTTTAAAAGGAAAGAAAAAGTAAATCACAAGAGTATACCCTTGTATTTATCAGCATTTTTACACTAATTAGCCTTGGAAATATTTAGTTCTATCAAGAGATCATGATTTCTGATCACTTCTAAAATATGATCTTTAACTCTCTTAATATCCTTTCATCATAATCATGCAATTAAATTTCTTGCCAATTTATAATAAGAATATATCTTGCCAATTTATAATTAGAAATATAAGCATAATATAGCTGTCACATTGTGTGAATAGGAACACCAATAAAATATTCTATAGCTGTTTTTTTTTGTTTCTTGTACCTAACCTTAATATTCATTGAAATGATAAATCTCGACCTATGATATGATACCAATTTAAAATAAAATATACTTTTATATAAATAGAGAACTATAATTTTTGACAAAAGCAATATTACAAGATATTCGAAAGTACATTTAAATGGTATGGGTGGCTAGGCTCGGAACAAGTTGAGACGGCGGCCCTGCGGCGCGTCGCCGGCCAGCGCCACGCCCGCCTGGATCTCCTCGAAGTTGGGCAGGTGCGCCAGCCTGCCGCGCGCCGCCACCGACACCCGCGTGGTCAACATGCGCCGCGCTACGCGGACTATGTCATCGGCGGTGATTTTTTCTAAAATAATGAAAAATGAATTTCAGAACGTGCTCGAAAATTAAACAAGGTCCAACTGAAGTCACTAGAATTTGTTTTATAAAGATGGCAGTATACACATACAAATTTTAACAAAGATTATGAAAACTTGCTAAATGAGAATTTGCCCACTTGCCCAATTATAGATAATTTCCCCATGTGATTACACCGTACAAGACTAAAGGACCAATATTTATTAAATAGAGAGGCAACCTAGTCTGCAGGTGTATGTTGCTACACTTTAATATTCTATTTGAACTAACCTATTTCATTGATGAAAAATGATGGAGGCTTCCTTTTTCCAGTAGCGAGTACTTGCCGACCGACATCTTCGAATACCACTGGTCTCGCTTCTAGGTTCATGAGCAACATTGACTGCAATTGCGTCTTAGCTCTCTAAAAAGAAAAAGAAAAAAAATTAAATGTCAATAGCGAATATTAAACGTGATTATAACATGATGACGTATTAATATTACGATGCCGTATTTAGTTAATTTACCCTCAACTCGATTTCTCCCACTTTGCCCGCCATGTTAGAAAGTTCTCTAGCAATAACCAGTGTAGTATCGTAAATACGGTTGGGCGGGGACGCAGTGTGCACGCAGAACAGGCCGGTGTCGCCGTACGCGTGGTTATAAGCTGTGGCGTTGAACATCCAGTGATACCTGCATAATACATGCATAAATACCTTCATGCCATGTTCCTTACAGAGTAGGCAGAGAGCACGTCATGATGTTGATGTTATACAGTAAAAGCTCCAGAAACGCGAATATGGAATGGTACTTAGTATAGAATCATAGGGGATACATTCCAAGGTTCGAAAAAAGCAGTATGTATGTTAAAATAAAGCCAATTAAATGATAAATTAGCATTTAAAATCAATCTTTATTGTCATTTTAAGGCAAAGATTTAAAGAATTTAGTAATTATTTCTTGCTTCGCCACCTCTAAAAGATTTTTAAATTGTGATTGATATTCAGACGTAGCACGTCAGTTTCGATTAAGTCTTCTTGCGAATAAAGCAACTCCTGAATATCAGTTGAATCTATCAGCTCGAAGCCATCTCGCCCTATTTCCTTTGCAACTTCAACAACATTTACAGTTAATTTTTGAATTTGTATGGATTCATCGTCATTTCCAACAGTCAATACCGGCCACAGTTTTTTTCTGATTTCCATGTTCTGGCTTTCGTTCTTCCAACAATTCTTTTACGTTTTAGTTTGATGTTAGTCCATTCGTTTACATCCTTTTGAAAAACCGCTTCAATAAGAAATTTTTAGCCGCAAATACAGGAACTGGGTTGCACTTTTTTCACCCGCGAATATTGAAAACGTGAATAAAGAAACCGCGATAAGGAGCTTTCACTGTATATCAATATCCGTTTAGTTCAGTAATAATTCAGACTCAGATGAAGCGACAACAAATAACTGTATGTATATAGGTTCTCCTAATTTTGTTTAATTAAGGGTAATGGTAAAACTGTTTAAGTTATATTTGAAACCAGAATATTAGATGCCAAAGTTGAAATTGAGTCAAAAATTGCGAGATTATTAACCCTCATTAACAGCATTGTCTGTTGGTTATATTAAATTTAAATTATAAGACAAGAAAAAAATAGATAATTTGGATATATTTATCCTTTAATTTAATGAAATCTGTAAAGATTTCTCTTTATATTTTTATACAGTTCTAAATACATTTATTGTGCATATAATTAAAAAAGTGGATACCTATTGAGAACATTGGTGTATAGCCGAGTGTACATGCCCTTTCCAGGGCCACCAGCCGAGAAAGACCCTCCGCCGCCCATCATCATGTTCAGGACACAGGTCGCGACGAAATCAGGGTGACCGTGAGAACAACCTTGAAATGTTACAAGTGTAAAATGGCGTTTCTTTTCATTATCAAACGCAAGTAAAATTACGTAATGCTTAAGATGCATGATAACTTCAAATTATTTGTATTATTGCCATACTAATATATAAATTGTAACTTAATTGGAGTATACAGTCTCTTCTTTAAAAGTATGCCATTTTGAGACTCAAATGTGCCACTGAGTCAATACATAATACATCACACAAGATTTTTTCTAAGACATATTCAAAGATTAAGACTATAACATTTGGAAATCCATAACTCTGCCTAACCCTATGTGAAATAAGTGTTACAATATGTTTGTATATTCAACATAAATTTCATTTATTTATTATTACAATGTACTTACTTTCCAATCCAATAACAACATGAGAAAGTTCTGGTAGGTCTGAACCAGGGTAGAGAGGAATCTCACATTCTTCCTGAAGCAAAAGTTGTACATAAAATAATATTGACAATATATTTTTTTATGCATATTTGCATTAAAACATGTCAGAACTGCACCTGTTCAATTCCTCCAGTGTACTGTGCAATGGAATGATCAACTTTAATAGTCATTTTCTCACTGCTCTCTGAGTGCCATGTGGGCTTCATATCAACAAAATATTTTTGAACATACTCAACAAATGGCTCATGTTCCACCTGTAAAATAGTTCAGACATATTTCATAAACTGTCTTTTTATATCAACAGGAATTTTTTGTTGTTCTATCAAATCATAAAATTGTTTAGAATCCAAATTCCAGTGTTTTTATAACATCTTAATATCTTTCATAGTATCATATTTTCATTTGGTTATTTTTACTGTTCTATATACTAAATTTTTTATTAATTAGAAACTTACCCCTACAGCAGCAACAACCATTCTATCAGGTGTGTAGTGGTTTTTCAAATAATTAATAATAATTCCACGATCAATTTTATGTACATTCTCCTTTGGACAGATCTTAGGCAGGCCAAGTGTGTTTCCTTTATATGCGGCCTATAAGGATATCAAAAGTATTAGTAAAATTTAAAGTTCCTCATTAATTACAAAAATATTGGACAAAAACATATACATATTATGTACTATAAGTAATATCACATATGTTTGACATAACTTAGTATCAATCACAGCAATTTTTGTATGTCTGTAATTACATAAGAAGTAAAGTAAAATGTACTATTATAAAACACTGTATATAAAAATATTTTACTACACTGAACATCACCATTTAAATATA
>DWDT01000261.1:0-23641 GCA_018245595.1 Microceris scylla
TATTATATACAAGGCCATAGCCACGTGTGCATTATTTTTTTTTAATCAATTACAGAAGGTATAATGTTAGCAACAACAGATTCGTAGGTTTTAATAATAGTGAAAATTTTAATTTTCATTTATTTACAATATTTATAAAGACAATTTCAATTAGAACATTAACAAAGATTAAAAGTTTTTAAAAAAATTGTTTGAAACATTGCTGGCTGGTTTTTATTTTCTTTTATTTTAAAACCGATTATTTAACATAACATAGCATCGTGCCTGTAAATATGTAACCGAAGGGACAAGCAAAGAATTGTAGTACACTCCCACGTTTCACCAGTTACATACTACGAGTGTATTATAAGTACCTACGTCAACAACTGCCATAAACCGGTACAATTGCCATAAACCGAGAACAAAGCCAGACTCGAGTTAGTACTGAAAATTTTACGTTGTAAACCTCAATACCTACATAGTACACGACTCGGGAATTGAACCCAGGACCTTTTTATCAGCAATCGCGCTTGCAACCGATCGACCACGAGGCAGACGTTTAATTCGTGCACAACTACTACAGGCGTAACGTTACGCTAATTGAACATCACCGTTCCACACGATTCTTTTTTGAACATACATTTCTAGCGATTGTTTTTCGATTTAGATTCTGATTCCGAAAATTATTATTAAAATTCCCATCAAAATGCTAGTCGAACTGGCAACTTTGGTGCAGGAGTGATTGCAACTACGCACTGGTCCAACAGGCCTGTGAAAATGTTGAGCAATGTTCTTTTTATTGTGATTATTTAATGACGTTAAAATATTATAACACTGGCAAAATACATGACCGGAAAACCGTTATCTTCGGTCGGAACTTTCACTCAAGCAAAGTCCAGCTGATTCGTTATCATATCCTACTGGTTAGAATGAAGTTGTTTTCAACTACGCACACACACTCTCATAAAGATGTACATACACATGTATACCCCTACATACACACACATACACACGCATAGACACACATACATAGATGTACACACACATAAACAGATATAAACAATAACAATACCATACCTACAGTTCGATGGAATAGGGGACGACCCAAAAAAGGCCAGTTCAAAAGTCACTGTAATAAATAATTTTACGAAGTGTGTCAGGACCGTAGACAGTGACAATTCTTTGTTTCTGCCTACTCTCGGAAAATTGGCGGGATAGTTCACAATAATATATCTTAAAAAAATAATAGTATATATCTATATACAAAATAATTCTATGCTACATTCATAAAACATGGTTAAATCAAAATAATTATAACATTGTCTAAAATTTACAACAACTAACTTTCGACAAATCAGATTTTCGCGCCAAAATTCGAACCGCCAAACAACCAGAATGGTAACCTATTATCTTAACACTAAGCTGTCACTTCTTTGTGTCATGGTATTCTAAAATTATTGTATTATCTGTATGTTGTATGACACATTCTTTTTAAAAACATGGTGACTAGTTAAGGTACCGATAAATAATTAAAGGTTACAGGTAGATAATTAAAGAAAACAGGTACATAATTGTTAAATATTCTCTGTTATTAATTCCATGTACATTTGATTAAAACCATGCGACAATTTAACACAAGCTGTAATATAACATCATGCCTGTATTTCCTCCAAAAGATAGGCAAAGGTGTGTAGTACTCACATTATATTTTCTATAATAGCATCATTCAGTAAAAGAATTTAATAAAACGTCTCTTATTGTTCCGTCCAATTCCGGCCGACATTGTTCGTAAAACCAGGCCCATTTAATTATTTGAATAGTTATTAGCCTGTTGGGCTTATATTGGCAATTTATCAAACTGGAGTTTTATGAATAAAAACGTAATTTCACGCCTGTAATCCCCGAAGAGAGGAATGCAGAACACTCCCACGTTTCACCAGTTACGTTTGAGTCCCATGGAATAGGTGGTGAGCCTATTGTCATACATCGGGCACAAATCCAGACACCGAACCACTACTAGAAAATCTAAATTAGAAAATTTTGTAGTGTTCGACCTGGGATTCGAACACGGGATCTTCCGATCGGCAGTCGCACATGCAACCAACACGACCAACGAGGCAGTCATATCTTTAGATAATAGTCATTAAGCGCTATACAAGGTCTCCATGGCGGTTTGAACATTTCAAGAAGGTGGCCATTAAGTTTTTCTTCAATCATTCGACTCTTAACTAACATATGTATTACAAAATTTGAAAGCTTTCGGTCTTCGATCATATCATTTAATATTAAAATGTACAAATCAGCAATGAAACTCAAACAAGCACATTAAACATACTTCAAACGGTGCATTTTCCTTCGAGAACAATGCATTATAATGAGGGTATAATTGGCATCATAATATAAGTAACATTTCTACATAAAATGGCTTGAGCATCATACAACAGACTTGAGAGAATCTTGAAACTCGTTAGTATGTAATAAAAGTTTATATAGTATTTCATAAATGCAGTAATAAGCCTCTTAAATTTACGTGGGATGTTTTTAGTTTGCGCTAGTCATCTTTCCATATTTATTATATGGTACAGATAGTAGCTCAGTTCATTTCATCATCTCCGGGCGCATCAGCGCCATACGGACTAGGAGTCGAAGTGGTCGCCATGGCCGAAACCGGTCGGACTGGTCATCATCATCAGTAGCTCAGTTCATTGGGTTATTTGGTTTTTGGGTATTATTGGGTTCTTCAGCTTGAAATTCACTGTAGTAGCACGAAGTCTGGACTTGTGCCCGGTGCATGGCAATATATTGGGCCCTACTTTATAAAATATACATACGAGTATAACTTAAATTTTGAAAAATGGGAGTACTGTACCCCACTGTCTATACCTTCCAAGAAATATAGACGTGATATGTTGTTGTTGTAGATGTTAGCATTGTTTATAATAAATTTAATCACTTACATTTCTATCTAGATCAGGCGCATACATGACGTTTCTCGGCGGCCGGCGACGAGCAGTGCGGCTGGCGGCGGCGGTCAGCAGGCTGCCCGACCCTGGGCCAGGCTGGGACATGGTCCGCCGCCTGTCCGCATGATCTTCACCATGATGACCGTTCATCGTCTCGTTCATAACCTACAATAGAGTTACAATATTACGACTTTGTACCTACAACAATTTCACATCTACTACAAACTTTTATTATTCATCCAGCGTTGACTGGTAGAAAACGCCATTAGGTCAAAGTCTTCTCTTGTTACAGGCTTAAATAAAGACGTCACAATAAAGAGCTTATATAAATAAAGGTTTGCGATATTTCTTGCTCAATAATTAGATGCTATTAAAAATATTCATGTGTAGGTACTTCGATTGCTTTTACACCAAGCAATATTTTTATCAGTACTGTTCGGCGTAAATTCATTTAGATACCTACATCTATTGTTATTGGCGTCGTGTTTCTAAAATTGTTTGTGGGTGTTTTATTGCCCCGTTGCTCTAGTGGTATGTAAGCGCGATCGCTCATCAAGAGGTCCTGGGTTCGATCGGACAAATATTGTTTGTTGGGTTACGAGTATTCTAAATTGGAATTTTCATTAGTAGCACCGTTTCTGGATTATTGCCCATAGGTTTCCTCGCTATTCCATGATAGGACGTGTAATATAATTGATAAATTGTGGAAGCGTACTATACTCCTGTGCCTACTTCTTCGGGGAAATACAGGCGTGATGTTATATCTACTACGAATTCAAAACTATAGTAAACTAACAATAATATGTGTAGAGAGGATTATTTTATTTATTATGTTAATATAGAATGCATTCATATGTTACCAATGAAAGACATATGTATTTGATAATTGTGCATTAAGCTTGAAGACACTTTATCAGTGTGTGGATCGGTCTAGACATCAGCATGACGCATTGTTTTATTGGTAGGTATAGTCAATACATGCCGTTTATGTTGTATAAATCCTCGCGGTTAACGAGCATTGTAGGTCACTTGATATTAGGTCGTTACTGTAACTAATCTAAAACAGGACCGATCGATAACAGGCTGATGAGTTGGAAGGCTATCACGTACAATTACTTGTAGATCTTTTTAGATTTCTGTAAGAAGTGTTTGTTTTTTTATTCTTCTTTGTAGATATATTGTTTTGTTGTTGAATGTTAATTGTTGTTTGTTCAGCACTGTTGATTATTATTAGCAAAAATACACGACACTGATGGCTACAAGCTCACAATTTCCGCGAGCTTTGTATTTATGTGACATATTTTATAAGGAAATACGAGTATACTGTTAAAAAAGATACTATAAACATAACTTCCTTATATTTTCCCAGTAATCAGTTATTGTTGTTTGTAGATACACGATAATAGAATTAGGTGTATTCAGTTGTACGGGTTTTCCCCGATATTTAATATCTATATACATTAAACGATGATGCACAGTGAACTGTTTTTTAGTTTTGAAGTGTTGGCTAATATGTATAACTAATATATAAAGTATTTTATCTTTTTAGCTATATTTTATCTACATTCGTAAGAAAAATTTGAGAATTTATGCTGTAAGTTTTTATAGGTGGCTATTAAAATGAGTTTCGGAACATAGTCTCATAACCGCCCTTTGCTAGTGTGATAGAATGTGTCTTTAGCATTTGTCATTCTGCGAGGAGACTCGTGTCCAACAACGAAACAATAAAAGAGTTCGTGATAATGACAATGGTATATTACCACGGAATAAGTAAAAGTTGTAATATTGGTGTCGTCTGTTATTTACCTAAGAGACACCGTTATAACGCCGTTAGTACAGTCATAAATATTTGTAATTACGTTATGCATGTTCCAACCACCATCTCGGGAACCCAAGCCAACCTCACCTGCACGTGGTACACCCTGCTATAACAGACGAGGTTCTGGCGACCGGCTGATTGCGGTATAGCCCAAATAGGCACGACTAAATGCCATGGTCGCGGACGGGCAGCAGTGTCGGCGGTGCAAAAATCCGTGCCCTGCGATCTCCAACCCGCATGCCCAGCGTGGAGATTACGAGCATAAGCTCGCTTTTAGGGGAGGCCTATGTCGAGCAGTGGACTAAGATAGGCGATGATGATGATGATGATGCATGTGGTAGCAGTGGAACTCTAAGGTTTAGAATTCAGGCGCTCACTTCGGAGGACCTTAGGTTCGAATGCGTGGCGTGCATCTTTGTACAAAAATGTGCGTTTTTAGGAATAAATGTTGTATGCTATTATGGTGAACAAAACCATCGTGAGGAAACCCGCACACTTTAAAAAAATTCTCCGTGGCCTGCTAAGTCTGTCAACCTGCACTCGGCCAACGTGGCAGACTATGGCCTTAGCTCTCTCATTGTGAGAGGAGACCCATATTCCAACAGTGGAATGATAAAAGGGTAGAGAAAAAAACAAAGAGATAAGAATTAATATATATGGAAAGTGTAGAGTGGTGTTAAAGTTGATTTTTAATTTAAATTTTGTAGAGTCAAATATTTTGGTCATTTGTGGTTATTATTGATGCGAAATGATTTCAGAGTATGCGTAAATATATTCAACGATAACTAGAACTAGGTATATAGGACTAATCCAAGCTTAACATTGGACAATAAGTAGATTAAATTATTTACATATCTACATTATAACTTACATATGTACATATTAGTTATGCTTTCACATACATGATCCCAATGACATACGTTTTCAACATATGTACATATATCTAAGATGTCTACAAATAAGGAAAGTTAATAAGCGTAAAACTTAAAGCAGTTGTCACGAGAAAATAACTCTTATACCACAGCATGAAACAAAACGCATGTCTCTGTTTTTGAAAAGGCAAATATTTATTATTGATTCAATGAAGTTAGTGGATAAGAGATTAGTTAAATAAAGGATATCCCGTAATTTATGCAATTAGGAAAAATAATAGCTACTGTGTTAATTAGCAATATGATCAAGAAGCGTCATTGGTAAACAATATGGGGAATTTGCAGATCTCCCTTAACGTACATAAATAATTAATTTCTATATACATAGTTTTCATAATAATATACATATTTAACTAAAATCGCAAATGCCATTGTTTCAAACATTCTACAAAGAAAATGTGTCATGGCGCTCATTGGGGGAGGCCTATGTCCAGCAGTGGCCTGAGATGGGCTGATGGCGATGACGACGACGACGAAATGTGTGATGAATAATTGTGTAAATATTTATATTTGCGTACATATCAATTGTTATTATAATATGTAACTAACAGAAAGAAATAATTATATCTTAATATAAATAAACCTGTATACCTTTACCCTAATAACTTTATGTACAAATAATATATATTTCAGCTTATATGTTACGTAATAATAAAAAACTATTTTAATATTACCTACCCCTGGATCTTTATTCGAGTCTGATGTGTTAGGTTCGTCATCTTCGCCGAAATTTTGCAAAGACGTCTCCGAATGAAACTTTTTGTCACCCAACTTCTTTCTATTCACTATATCGTCTAAAAGTTCCTTCTTCATCACGTTCGGTTCAGTCATGGTATCTCTTACTGTGTTTTTAACACAACGCGTTCGAATCAAACTTTTTATTATAATTTATCACAAATCTATTTTAATTTTAAATCTGACGTTTGTTTAAAATGAAAATTCTAATTTAATTTTAACGGTTCTTTTTTTAAAAATTCTATATTAATCGAGCACAAATCACAATACAACGGACTCGCAAGCACGGCGTCTTGTGCGATTTAGATTGCGAATGTAAAAAAAAAACATATGTATACTCCCATATTTATCATTTATCACGTGGGCCGTATCTATAAAGATTTAATTATCGTATCTATTTATGACTTCCTCAACGTTTATGTTCATTATATACATTGTTTATGTCTGGCTACTTACCACTAAAAATAAATGTGCGCAAACTTTATGGCCAATTCAAGATTAAAAGTCTATTTTTGAAACATTTGTTATATCGGTATGACGTAAAATAACTTTTTCAGTTTGGCATAACGTAAAATAATCTATATAGTTCGTTTTAATGAAGTAACTTTTTAAAGTTGAAACTACATAGGCCTTGACAATAATTACATGCTGTAATGAAAATCCTTCATAAAACATTAAAAAGTCAATGATGAAGTTTACTCGGTTAAGCTGCAGTGTTGAATATATTCAAACAGGAAATACCCATCTTTGGGGGTATATAGGTACATATATATAATTTTATCGATGTTGTTATATTGTGTCGATTGATGTAAATAAATGGCTAAACGACGTAGCAAGCTGCCGTTTAAATGAACAAAGATAGAGCGGGGTGTGGTACCCATAAGCGAGTTACGCATAATTATCGTATGGTTAATTTTCTTTACTTCCGGTTATTTATTATACGAGTACTTCTTTATTTGGTTGTATATTAAAGTGGCTTTCGAGACGTTCCGAATTTAAATTTTTACTTCTTTCAGTCTAGTAACGATTATCTAAAGGTCATCATTATCTTCCGTTTTATTTTGATTTGGATATAAATATTTATTGACGTTTATGCTCATTTGAGTTGTAAAAAGTACATACACATTTACGTTTTACGCCTATATCCCATAGGGACAGACAGACACTAAGGGCAAACACTAAGGATTTCCATAGGTTACGTTCCTAGCCAATTTCTCGCCTGTTAAAGATAATATTGACCTAGACTTCTTATAGCACGTCACGCTATTGATAAAATAATTGAATCATCCTACAAATAATCGTATAATGTATTTTATATTATGTTGATTGTTTTACAGATAGGCAATAAAAGGTACGTTTACTTTGTCCATATTTAAAATTATCATAAACAGTGTCTATTTAATATCTTTATCACTTGTAAATGGGTTTTTTAAATTGTCTTGAATAGGTACTTATTAACCATTAGTACGAAACTTAATCAACCTCGCAATGAGTTATAATTTTTCAAAATGTTACGAATGACATTAGTATGTTTTAAACCAAATTCATATTTGGGGGACGCTATGACACTGAATGGTGTTTAGATTCATAATGGCGATAGTACAAATCCCTTAATCTAGTAGGGCCCAGTCATCATCATCAGCCTATTCCTGTCCACTGCTGGACATAGACCTATCCAATGGCACGCGACTGAGCTTGACCTTCAGCTCTAGGCATCCAACCACTGCCAGCCACTTTGCGTATATCGTCACTCCATCTAGCTGGAGGGCGTCTTACACTACGTTTGCCAAGTCGCGGTCTCCACTCCAGAACAGAACCAGGGTCCAATGCAACATATAATTACTAGATGTTTCCTGTTTTTGTACCTGTAAGCATTGTTCCCAGTAAACGTGTTATAATAAAGCTCTGCAAGGACTAGTCGCTGTCCCCACTATTATTGTCCTATACAGTGCGGTACAATACAAATATTGATACATGCATGTACTCGTATATATATATTACAAAAAAATAGCATTTATACATTTTTTGCATAGAAAACAGAACATACAACAAGCAACAAAGGCACGAGGCAAGGTTACGTTACAAATCCAAAATAACGCCTGCATTTCCCTGAAGGAGTAGGCAGAGGAATGTAGTATACTCTTACGATTCTCCTGTTATGTAATACGACCGAGCATGCAGTAGGTAATGACCGTGTTGCCATACACAGGGCACAAATCCAGACACCATTAATGAATACCATGTCTGAAAGTTAATTAAAGTAATATAAATTTACATAGTTTGTTTTTTTCAAAATACAATAGATTTAGATGCGTCGATAAGATCACAACATGAAAAATAATTGAATAATTGAAACCGCTGCAAACTAATATCGGCTTATTGAACTAATTTTATGACGTAGGATATAGAGAGATAAGCGGCGGGAAACCCTGCTCCTACTCAAAGTTATCTTAACGCATTTAAGGTGGCAAATAAAATGACATTATATGACAATTATCGTCCGCCAAATGCATTCGTAATGTTCTAAAATTGACAAACCACAGTCATTTCAATTGTTCTAGTGCTGTATAAAAAGCATATATGTATATAAATGTATAGTGTAAAAACAAAAAATATTAAATTAACTTCTGAACTTCACTAGGCTGCTAAACGAGTTGCAAAGTGCGACTGCTGATCGAAAGGCCCTATGTTCGAATCTCAGGACGGGTATATTGGATTTTCTAACTTGAAATTTCTAGTAGTGGCTGGGAGTCGTCATTTGTACTTGGTGTATAGCAACAGGCTCACCCATATATTCCATGTTGGGACGTAAACGTAACTGTTGAAATGTGGAAGTTCATTACACTCCTTTGTGTACTCCTTTGAGAAATACAGTAGTGATGTTATGTTTATAACGTATGAATCAGTAAACAAGTTATTCATTCATGAGTTTACTGAGCACTTCCTTCAGCTCCATAGAGAACTGCGAGACGGGCAGTGCCAGGTCCTGTATGGACGAAGATACGCTTTTGTCTTTGAGCACGTAGTCTGAGGGAATCACGAACAGCTGTTTCTTGTCCCCAGGATCTTCTAAGGACTTCAGGTAGGGCGGCATGGGGAGGTGAGGTCGCTTTCGAAGCCATTCGTGGAAGGACTTCGTCGATCTGGAAATATTTTGCTACGTAGTATTTGGAAGGGATCTCAATATTAAATATAATGTAGATAAGAGATATTAGTAGTAATATCTCTAACAAATACTATAGAGATTTTTTTGGGAATGATCATATCAGCTTTAAGTGCAAAATAATAATAATATATATACTTTTATACTCATCGATACCATTATTCTTTCACAATAAAACATAAGTTGAAAAAAATATAGATTCAAAATCACGAATTATTTTCAAGAAATAAAACGGTACTTAAATGATATATTTTTTACTTGCAATATGAGAAATAAATTCTTTATAGAGCCGAGCAATGCATTCACTATTGCTCATCTCTACAGTTTTATACCGTAATGAAAATATTAATGCATTCAATTTATTAATCCTTATACTTTTACTTATATTTCCTGATACAATATTATCGATAGCAAAACTGATACTCACGTAAGATGTTGCACGTCATCCCATACACACGCCATGGACCGTAGATCTTCTGGTATCTTGACTGAATGCCAGAGGGCCTCCGTGTTGTTCCTCGGTGGGATGTGCTTCATCTTCTGCGGAAGGCATGTTCCGAACGCCATAGTATGAGCCGGACTCGTTTCGGCGTGGATATCGTAAGATATCTGCCGTTTGAGCGCCCTTGGGCAGGCAGCCTGAAAAGGGTTATTTTTATAAAATAATAGTCATAAGGCTATTTAGGAGAGGCTACGTCTCGCAATGGACAGAGGCAGGCTGATGGCGATGAATTGTTATACAAAGTTTGCACTAAACCAAATTAATAGAAAATTATTAGGGTAATTAAGTAAAACTTCAAGTACCTTTGGTACACGGACATAATTCGCAATACTTCGCAATACACAAGGAAGTATCTTTGGATCCAAGATGAGACCTCGAGATGCGTGTTCGTCGAACCAGACCTTTAAGAAATGTTTTATTAGTTCATGTATATTTTGATTTATCTACGGACTATAACGTCTAGAACGCTTTGAGCGTTCCGAAGCGGCGCTTAAATAAAGTTAATACATATGTATGTACTAGCTGTAAATATTATAATGTCTTAATTTTTTGTATTTCTATTTATGTGTTCATTTACAAAGAATTATTAAAAATGAATAAAAAATATATTTCCGATAACAATCAGCGTGTATCTCACTTGAAACAGGCTCTCTACGTCTTCAGGGCGTTTGATTTCGCTCTTGAATTCCACATTGCCTAAATCAACCCACCAGTCATAGAATTCTTTGGCGATCTGTCAAATCAAAAGAACAAATCACTATAGTCTGTAAATAACACAAAAAAGTAAGAAATATTTACAATAAACAGTGTGTTCAATGTATTTTAGACATTTTACACTTCATGTAAAAAGTTAAATTTATGTAAATACCTTCTTCGTCATAATTTCAGCTTTTTTGCTGAACTCATCAGATGCCGATACCTCGAAAGTCTTCTGTTTGTACTTTGATTTCCATTTGATCATGTCCGTTTCTGATTTGTTGCAATAGAGCATATCGAAATGTGGATTGCGTGTTATCTTTTTGAGATTCCTTCGTCTAAAAAGTGCCAATAAACAGTAACTAACTGACGTATCTGTAAGTGGATCACTTCAAATATATATGTATGTATCTATATCTACACACACACGTATAAAGGAAACTTACGTTCCAAGTTTGCTAGTTGGATGAACAATCAAATCGTCGAGCGTAGATGCCGTTTCGTCGTCCGTGGAGTATTCTGAAATATACCCTTTAGACTTCGTGGAATAAGATCGAGCCACGCTTTTAGACATTAGTCTTGAAAACGTCTTTGAGAAGGACTTCGCGAAAGATTTAGAAGCCAGAAATGACTTCGACCTGATCATTGATTTTGATTGGGACGATTTTTTTAAGTCCGATTCACTGCCGGATGACACGTCCCAGGAGTCTTCTTCTTCGGCTTCCTCTTCCAAAGTCTTATCGAAAACTTCCAAATCGCTTATCGAAAACGCTGGTCTTGATGGCGGCTGCAATAGGTCGTTCATGTTACAAATTATTTCAATTCGTATTCGTATTTTAATCGTTTTTACTCTTTTCCTTTTAAGATATATGTTAATATAATATAATTAAAGCACACCTGAAGAGTAGGTCTTGAAACATAAAACTCATCAGACGGCTGCACCGACGACATTTCCGACTGTGGCACATATTGTTCCTTGTCCGGTTTCAAATTGAAAATCTTGGTTATTCTTTTAAATATAAGCGGCCCAACAATTTCTTGGACCGTGCTGCCTTGTGACTCCCAAAACTAGAATAGAATTTTTAGTTTTTTTTTTATCGTCTTTATGTGAAGAAGGAAGCTAATGAGCAGGTCAGGATTTCAAGTAGTGATTAGCGTAGTTCTGTTTCCATACCTGATCTCCCAGACGCTGATCATGATGATTGCATCGGTCACTTTTATTAGATACGTCCTGCCGCCATCATTACCACCACCATTACCACAACCGTCACGACTATCACTACCACCGTGATGATCAGACCAAAATAAATATTAATATATATGCTATTATTGGTTGTGCCAGTATTGCTTTGGGCCATAAAAGGATGTAGCGGTGGCATTTTCTGAGCGCACTAAACTTTGAGCCTGATCTTAAAACTAATAAACATTGATTATTGGAAAAAAATTTGCATATCCCATTTATTTTGAAGTAGAGACATCTCTCTACTTTCTACTGAATCGTCAGACATGTGAAAAAAACTCCTATGGATATTTGCAAAAAACGTGAAAGAAAATTCACGGTATTAGTATAAGTTAATAGAAGTTGTTGATATGATCATATGTTTTTGTGTCAAGTCGGTAACAGGACTGCAGAAATTGGAACTGTCATCATTAACTAAAATAGCATATGTGACTATTAGTGCAGTGAGCGTTAGTAAATTCCAGGTTGACCATGCATTCCAAAGTTAGGTTTAGGTTTTACCGAGAATTAAAATGGCGGCTTCTATTGTAGACACACGTGGGGAAGTAAACGCATTCTTGCAAAACAAAACACAAATTGTATTAACAATAATTCTTTCAAGTTATAAATAAATAAATCAGCAGTGTATAACCGCGTGAACCGTATCAATAAATGTTAAATATTTATATTCTACCACCTAAAGATATCAGCTAAGAACTGATATTCAAAATTTTCCAATTGTACAATTGATATGAGGTTAAACGTAGCTTTTATATTAATGTTATGAAAAGACCTATCCCTTTCTCTTCATTCCCTCGAATGTATTTACAACAAAACCTTAAGTGCTTGTAAGTCTGTTTATATGACGTAATCACTGAAATTTTCGGGAGTATCATAACTTTTAACCATTAAATAAAGAGCATAATTACGTTATAAGTTGTAACGTTATTCGTTCACGCCCGCTCATCATTCACGAGCGAATGAGCGAGCGTCGCGGTGACGTCATGAGTGTTAGGTATGTTAAAATTATTTAATAGTAATCATTTAAATATCAAAATGTCCCTGGTACCTGTTCATCTTTATAAGACAGCTCCAAGTTCCGCAAGACATTTTTCCAATGAAGTTTTACGGAGGCTTCATTTTGTTCATAGCGGGATGGTGTAATAACCCGTATCTGTCTTGGCTTCTCCCAAGTTTTAATGAGGGGCCGCTTCCCACAGGGCATGTTTCACAAATAGTTGTGACTTGCACGTAAATTAAGAAATTAACAATACTTATCAAGCTTTTGTGTTGTATTTCTTGTAAATAGAATGTACGTTTAGTAAATGTATAGAAAATAGTATGACAAATTATTTGTTTAAATGTGACAAGTCGAAGTAAAAGTGAAGCTTTGTTACGCTCATAGACAATATACCAGATTATAAGCAAGATAGGTCGATAGAAATAGTCAAAAAATTTAAAATGAGAACACTATGACACTATGCTATAGGTGAAGGAAACACAATTTTGGTTTATTAAACTTCACAATTTCCAAATCAAATGCCGCCCCATCAAAAGGAAGTGAGAAATAGAATATTATTATGAACGACTGCGCCAATGTATTATTGACCAAAAAATGAATCAACAATATCTGAATTCTTAATATTTGGGCTATTCTGAGCCAATATCAGTTAACAGAGTGCGGTTCGCACATTTTCCATCATTACTTCTAGCGCCTTCTCTAGTCGTAGAAATCAAATTCAGAATTTGTTTAAATAAATGTGTGCTGCCATCTGGTGTGCAGCTTAGGAAACTAACGTAAATACGTCTCTCTGTCACTAGAGCGCGTTACATGTTGAAATTTAACCACTTGTACATTATTATGTTGAAGCACTTCACCTCATTAAGTTCAAATTTATACAAATCCTGCTGCAGTTTCTGACGTGTAATTGACATTTTTTTTAATAAACTACGAATTGGTTAATGTATGTAATGCTGTGGTAGGCAGTAACGAAAAGTAAGTATTCTTTTTTAATACAGAAATAGCAGGCTTCTGATAGTGCCTTCTAGTCTCTTCGACGATAATTATTTTCAGTGTGATATTCGTAGGAACTTATTTGTTGATGCGCTGTTTGTTCATGGTAGCGAAATGTTGTAAGGAATAATCAATAGATGGCGCTGTTGTCTAAATTAAAATTTAAATGGTTATAGATATTGGAGTGAGTGTATCAAAAATGAATTGATTAAGAGCTCTCTTTAGAAACTATAAAAAACTAGGCTCTTTAGTTAGTTTTGACTATAAAATAATTTAGTAGAAGTTTTGAAAAACTTAGGATCTGTTTGATTTATGAGATCAACCCTCATATAGTTCTTTGGCGTTCTGTCAAATCAGAAGAACAATTATATATTTATAAGTTAGAATAATTCATCTAATTTGAATATAAAATCTAGTTCGTCGCCGGCAGTACTATATTATTGATTATTATTAATAATAATGTTACGTGACGTGTTGTGTTTCTTTAGAAAATACTTAATACCTACTTATATTGTATTAAAGCGATGTTTTATTGATTTCTTTTTTGTAGCCTAAAACTCATATTAAAAGTTAATTATGAAATGAAATTACAATATATCTTTATTTACTCGCAAGCTTTTTAAATCACATTCAAGATGTATGTACGTAGGTATTTAACATTTTATTTTGTCACTTCATACAATATTTTCAATAACACTAATGATACCTATAGTCACGTCGGAATTGAGATCATTAACTCTGAGTTTATTTATTTGACGACGTGACTACTGATAAAAGATAAAGTATAGTATATGTCACTAGATGTGGCACCGCTGATAAAAATTAGATATAAATGTGTAGAGATCGTATTAACGTATCAAATTTTAATATGTTATCATCCAAATAATAGCTCAAACATAGCAACAGTAAAACAATAAAACGAACCTTAAAATAGTACAAAAATTTAATAATAAATTAATTTATCCTATGTTAAATTTCCCAGTCGTTCAGCATCTTCTATAGTATCAGGCACTTTGAGACCACGCGTTTCTGGCTGCGTGAGGACCAACAAGGCTGCAATCAAGGACATAACACCGAACATCATCGAGGGTATGCCACTCCAGTACACCATTAAGGGAGGAGTGAGAGGCGCCACCACTGAACCAATTCTACCCAACATCGAAGAAAATCCCAGAAACGAATGACGATGTCTTGTAGGATACAATTCCGATGTATACAAATATAAAGATGTAAAAATTACCCCAGTACAAAACTTTCCTATTAAATACAATAATAAAGACACTACATATAAATTATTCGGCGTAAAAGAAAAAGCAATACAACACAACGCACATAAGAAGTAACCTGCAAATAAGGTGATTTTTCTGCCAATTCTATCTAAAACTAACACCGCAGTCCAATATCCGGGTATTTCTATTAACGCCATCAATATGTAATTCAAATAAATATTTCCCGACAAACTTACAGAATTAATTGACAGACCATAATAAATGAATGTAGTTGTGATCCAGAAGACGGGTGTAGTACAAGATCTCCGCAACAGAACAGGTGATTTAATGACTCTGGTAATTAAATATTTCTTGTTATCGCCAGACGATTCGCTCTGAGGAGGGATAGCGGTTAAGAGATAGTCAATGTCAATGGTCGAAATTTTTTTTCCATTCAACGAAGCTGCGTATTCTAATGCGTATTTTGCTTCCTTATTTTTATTTTTGCTGAGCAACCAACGATGGCTTTCTGTGAGGAACCAATAGTATGATACAAGGAGAAATATAGGTGTAAACAATATCAATGTAAGCGCACGCCATTCATACACAGCCCACGCAATCATACCCAACAACGCTTGTCCCAATGCAAACATTGATGACATTGTCGCGCTCGTTGGTACTCGGAATTTAGAGCCGACTATTTCTGCAGCCAATATATAAGCTGCACTGTACAGTCCGCCACCGATTGCGGTATGCATAAATTGCAATGTTACGTACATGGCGTAGTTTACAGAGAACGCACGAACAAAACCAACAAGTGCACAGTTGAACGCGAAAAAAACTATCGATATCCGACGTCCGAAGATGTCAGACACGTACCCTGCTAATGGAAGGGCGATCATTGCACCGAGGCTATTTAACGTACCAGCCAGTGCTCGAAACCACTCCTGGCATTCCAAACCAAAATCATAAACAACTGTATTCGTCCTTTCGTAAACGTAACTTTCACATCCTATGACTGTGTCTCTGTCGAACAGCGAAGCTGGACACACACCGCTTGTGAAGTTTCCACCAATTGTTGCGTTAGCGTATCGGACGCAGTCTTCGAAACCCGTTGACGTTGTCGGTATAGCGTTAAGTATCCATTCGGGTGAGAATATCGGATCCGGACCGTCACATTGCGGTACAGCGCATCTATGGGGAATTCTTCCAGCGGTGAATATGTAATCTCCGGCCATAAAACCGGATCCGATGGCCGGAAATATCAATAAAAACAGGTTTATCGCTTGATATTTCCCGAACTGTCCTATACGGCTGTTCAAAACATCTTCCAAGTGTTCCTTGAGTTTACTTTGATCTTCTGTCATTTTGAATGATATATGCCTTATGTAAATGAAATTATTTTTAATGGCAATTTATTCAGCTGCACGGCCATGTGCGCGCGGTGTGTCACTGATCTGTCTCTGATTTTCGCGGCTGTTTGCCACACATTAAGTAGTTATAATTCTATACGCTCAATAAAACCGTATCACACTGTTATCTTTATATCTCAGGAGTTAACAACATTACACTAAAACCCGCAACGACATATTTGAAAGTCACTTTAAAATAAGTCACATTGCAGGCGGCACTGAAATCATTGTTTTTTGTCGTTAACGTATTATCAACAATTGATATAGCATTAGGAGTAAAAGATACTCGTATTACTCTGGATAAGAACCTTTGTATTGTGAGAGTCGGCGATATGTTCTGAGATAAGAACTATGCAACGTTAGTAGATAATTTTAGATTACTATTTATGACTCAGCGCTGCTCTTGATCTAGTTAACCCAAGTGACGGGAGAGAAAAAATAAACCCGGTCTATCTGATTTTAGTGTCTTTAAATACAAAAGTTTACAAACAATGCACGAACCGCACTGTACTGTTCATAGTATTAATAAGTATGTATACGCAGAATTCTGTTTAACATATGGACGTTAAAAAAATGGGTGACCTGTTTATTCTTAACAGATGTGAACGAGTGACCCAGACAGTTACGAGTATATTTTTATCTTCTGACGATGCTTATGGTTCAAAGGCAAGCCTATGCGTCGATAAAACAATAATAGAGTGGCAGCAAAATATTGTAACTAACTATTCTTACGGTCATTGATCACAAAATAGCGATACCGACGTATTTACAAAAGATAATGTTTAAAATAAAACACTTTATAAAGATTACAATAAAAACTATTTTTAGGTTCAGGTAAATAAGGTTAGGTTCAAGTAAATACAGTAAATAAGGTTTCTAAATAACAATTATAAAGGGAATACTGAATAGGTCGTTTCAAAAACTAACTAGACTCTGCTAACTCTGAAAGTCTCCTTCTAATTTGCTCAAGGGGTACAGGTGTCTCCTGGGCCGAAAGGACGGGTGGGGTGAGAGCACCTTGTTGCAATTCGAAAGTAAGTCTTGCATTCAGTACCGCGGGGTCGAACATACCCAAGCTGTTCAAGTATGGTGCTCGACGGAGCTCGGGGTGGTCAATCATCCAACGACAATATTCCTTCACGCTTCTGCGAAAGCCAAGAACACAATTTATTAAATGCAATTGTAATGTGAAATTAAACCATTTATAAATTATCATGGAGAAAATCTGTTTAAAAATATTTTGTAGTACGTATTTAGAAAAACAAAATTTCTAAGGTGTGTGAAGTCTGCCAACCCGCACTTGGCCAGCGTGGCAAACTATGGACTTACCTCTCTCAATATGAGAGGAGAGAATTTTTTTATTTATTATGTAGGTATTTTTAAACACACTCAAATAAAATCAGTAAAAATATTTTGTATATGTACCTTACTTATTTCTATTAGGATTAATAGATTTTTAAAACTTTTATTCGTAAAAATAATTGCCTTAAATTTGTAATGCCTTCCCAGACTGCTTTTAAAGATACGAGGTCCTTGGGGACGTGTCGCGCAGACCGCCACAGGTTCTTGGTGTTATTGCGCGGAGCACGCCACTGCTCATGTCTGGGTAACTGACGATCGAAGGCTGTTACGTAGTCTGAACGCCGTTCTGCCCTCACATCCTTAGCGATTTCTCGTTCCAAAGCTGAGTTGCGAGATTTCTGCAAAAATATATTTTGTTGATTTAATTTTCGACGTACTCGTGCTATGACTCTGTCCTGTTTCTGTCTCCGTCGAAGTTACATTCATGGCAGGAGATGTCTTATAAATCTTAACATAATCAACTCTGTTGTCTACGTTATACATTACACATAGTACATACGAATGTGCATAAGTCCAATCCTATACTACATGTGTAGTGGTTAAAATTTTAAACTTAGACCCTTGTTTCAAAATTAGTTATATATCGTTCTTATAATACCTACGTCGAAAATATCTAAATATTCTGTTTTCTATGCATTAATGCAGATGATGTCTACACATTAACGTACTTATGTCAACACTAGGCTGTATTTTGGTCAACGAATAGAATATTTATAAGAACATATGGAGTTACGCAGACTGAGTCAAATATCAAATCGGCCTAATATTCATTTCGACTTGATTTTATTTTGAGCTGGGAACAAGGTAGCGGTGTAAATAAAGACGAAAAGCTAAAGCGAGCGTACCCTATTTATTTGCTTTACACCGAGCGTGGCCGCTATGCCAACGCTTAAATTAAAGTTTTTCTCGTCGCACTAAGAGGCATTTTTAATTACATATTTATATTAATCTCAGGTTAAGAAACAAAGCATCCATTAGTCGTTTTTAATGTGTTAATTAGATAAAAGATACGTAACCAACCAACCTGTTCATTACCAGTGACGTGTGCTATTCTTTCTTCAACTGACGGCAGTTCTTTGGGGACGACTTGAAGGCTTCGAGCGACATGAGTATCGAACTCTATCTGAAATGTAGAATGAACTGATTATCACGTATTAACTAAACATCACAATAATCATATTTAAAGGTACGATTACTTCTCTTACAAGGAATAATGAATTGGGATGTCATATTTGGTAAACCCGCATGCCCAACGTGGAGTTTGCGGGCAACAACCCCCAGGGGATGCCTATGTCCAGCTGTGAACTGAAACAGTCTAATAAAAATGATAATAATCTGGTGACACTTTTTATTTACTCTAAACTTTATAGGACTTGTGATCAGAGTCTACTGTTAAATTAAAGTTTCTACAAATTTAATTGTGTCATATATAATTTTGTAGTTGCGGACTATGCAGCACTGCACTCAGCATACTCATAGTTCAAAGCTGTTTGACTCGTTAGCGCCGAGATATACAGACTTACTTGGAAAAGTTCCTTAATAGCTTTGGGCGTGAACAACTGCGACTGCTGGTCACCACCCAATTGTTTCATGTATTCACAGAACTCTTGAGAAATCTTAAACATTAAGAAATTTAATTTTACTAAGTTGGTACGAGTACTAGAAGCTTCTGATTTTTTTTTACATTTTATGATTTAATTTCAAATTCTTATTATGAAACAATTTTACCCGATCCGTCAAATCGTCGGCCCGCTTCACGAGGCTCTTCTCGCTGTCTTTTTCCGGCTGCAAGTACCGGGTGGGCCACGTTATTTGTTCACGTTCGGGTTTCTTGAGAAATTGCGTGTGTATGTTCTCTGTCTCCTCTTCAGTTTCACTGCAATGTAGGTACATGTATTTAGTATATAATGGTAGAACATTATATAAAAAAGTTGCCCGCGACAGCACCACCGTTACGCTTATTTCGAGCGCGAACCATTGTTCTGAAGATAATTTATGTTTCAGTCTAAAGAGCATATTTTTCTTTTGCCAATAGTAGAAACAGATTGGACTGATAGTCTTAAACCCATAGCCATTTTTGTTTTCGACCCTTTTGTCATTCCACTATTGGAACACGGGTCTCTTAAAATGAGATAATACCAGATAGAAAATTTGTGACAGTCATATTATCTATGAATACAAAGTACACTCTTATACATTGTGACACTAATTCGGACTAACTAATAGTAATGGTTGTATTTCTACAGTCCTGTTTCGAGTTTGGTAGAATACGTTTATACGCGGCAATGACCAGTAATGAATATTGCTTTTTCTGTTGCTGCTTCCGTCCCGTAAATAATTTCAATTTAAGCAACATTATTCTTGTAGGCATATCATTTATTCATATATCTTCTATTATTATAACTTTTGTAATAAAGCTCAAATATTCTCAGCTCGAGTAATTAATGTTACCTATTGGTTTTTCTGAGCATCGTTAAAAAATGTACAAGTCTTTATTACTAAAGTTAGTATTATTACTAAAATTAATTCTATTATCTCACATATTTTAAACTGCCCCTTTAATCCAATTCAAGAAATCTATAAATCTATTTCATCGACCAAGGTTTTCGTACAAGTTTATTAGGAATATGTATAATACATATATTTTTAACGGTGAAGGAAAACATCGTGAGGAAACCTGCACACCTTAGAATTTATAAAAAAAAAATATTTTCTAAGGTGTGTGAAGTCTGCCAACCCGCATTTGGCCAGCGTGGCAGACTAAGG
The DNA here is from genome assembly GCA_018245595.1 of Microceris scylla. Taxonomy (NCBI): domain Eukaryota; kingdom Metazoa; phylum Arthropoda; class Insecta; order Lepidoptera; family Hesperiidae; genus Microceris; species Microceris scylla. Next base: position 20,771 of record DWDT01000261.1, read on the forward strand.
CCTTAACCCTCTCAATATGAGAGGAGACCCATTTTCCAGCAGTGGATTTATAATGGGTCGATTATTATTATTTATTTTATATACATTCAGCTTGCGTGTTCGTGTGCTCCCACATTTTAACTCTTACTTCGCTCAATTCCGAGAGAAACAGGTCACAAAATCTGTAGCATTTTGATAGCATTAATCTTTTTAATTTTAAAACTAACGCCGTACAATGGCAACACTGCGGGTCATACTCCACAAAACAAGTTCCACATCCTCAAAGCGACAGTCCTACGTACAATGGACCTGCACTGTTTGTACAAGCAACATACAAAGCAATTTGAGGACTGACGAACTCAAATGGAACGCTAATGGGGATTTGTGGATAATCGCGCTTCGCTAATGGTCTGAAACTGTTTCAAGCTTGGCTTGTAATATATAGATACAATGTATACTATACATTAATAGAATGTCAGGGATATCCTGGGGGATTTTCGGATAAACCAGAATTTAATTTTGTATAATGGACAGTAGTAGTTTGTCCGCATTAAAATATTTTTCATGGAAGTCGCTGCTGGCGTCCATGGATATTAGACTTTGTACAATATTATCCACTGCACTTTTTTTATCTACCTATCCACTGAACTTATCTTCTTTAGGCGCATTTAATATAACAACTGCGACTATTAGCGCTATTAGCAACTGTGAAAACGGGAACGATGGCTTAACAATTTCATAATTTATGAAAACTGATAATAAAATGTTTCCAATAGGCATAACTTATGCTAGTCTGGACACCCTCAGTTTTGCCTAACTGGCTGTCATTACGTCTATCAATACATACCTACGAGTACATACGTCGGCATTACCAACTCATAACTAATAAACGGCCTCATGGCTTTAGGTAGATGCTTAAATTCAGACTGCCGTGAGTTCATCATCACAAAACACTAATGGAAAGCCAGAGACGTATAACTTAATGAAACCTCTACCTTCAATCAGTGTAACCGTGAAGTAGATATTGAACACAATGGTTTAACGATAAAAATTGAAAATTCCGTCACAATTAGTAATGAACAGCTAGTTTACGGCGGGGTGACCATAAACCCAGCTGACATCTTTTCTGGGCATTTAGATCGCGTCGTAAAGCGAAACCACTGGCACGTTGCACATTGACCACAAGTTTGACTATATCGGGATTATTTAAAAAAAGGGTTCGTCCAAATTGGACCGGTCGTTGCGACCATCGGTTTATGAAACTGCATCCTGATCTGGTAAGCCATTTGATTTCCATCCAGGACCAATATTTGTGTGATAAGCACGAGTTTTTTTTTAAAGCTCCACGTAATATTAAGGATGTTTTTGGACATTAACATTTGTATATATATCAGCTGTCCAGATTCTATATCTCTAGCAATTTAGCCGTGTGAGAAGTCATCTCAAGATATTATGTTATATTAAATGTGCTGGGCAAGAATATTGCATACATAAAAAGGATGATTTTACCATTACATAAACAGATTGTGTACTATTCGCATTGGCGTTCCCAATGCATCTTCACGGTACTAGAGACCCTGGTGCACAAAACAAGTGACAAACAAAGACACATACCGAAGCAATAACGAGAAACTACCAGCGTGTGGCAGAAGAACATTTAGCACAGTTTTATACTTGTTCAACAAGAACATCAGGTGGGACTTGATTTATATCTTGAATTTCAAAGCAATGACAGTACTAACTGTTGTTCGCCGTTAAGTGCCATAATTCATCGTTTGTTATTGTATTACATTATCTGAACGTAACTACTGAGCCGAGGGTCGTGCGTTCCACTTACATCCAGAATTGATATTTGTATGACTAGCACAAGTATTCGTTCTGTCTGGTTATAAAAAATTATCTATGTAAGTACTAGCTGAGCCGGCGAACTTCGTACCGCCTAACAATCTGTTGCTTTGCCCTCGCATTTTAAATCTCTGATATCGGTTAAAATATTCATTTCAATGATACCCTGTAAAGGACCATTTTGATCTACACACAAAACGTAACTAAAGTATTTCATTGCATGGAAAATAATACTGTACCTATTGTTTAAGATAGCTTAGGCCGCAACGGAAAATAATGAATGCGGCCGACAGAATCTACGACGGTGCCAGTACAGTGTAAGGCAAACTGTTAGGCACTGTTTCTGTCACTCACACGTCACCCACGCGTCAAAAGATCCTTGTACGACTGTAAATAATATTTTATATAGAAACTTTACCCTTTAGAGACGTTATTCAACAAACGGCCGTGTCCATAACACAGCCACATTTTTTTTGTGACATGTGAAGGATAAAATTGGTGACCGTGGGTTATTTAGACATTTTAGACCGTTTAAAAAGTATACAATTCCGTACTTCATTATTTTTTTTATTGATCTCGTATGGTTAGGACAATGTTGGCAAAGTAAACGCACAAAAATGCGTTTTTTACGACATCATATTACAATGTTTTGAAACTCTGGGCTTTTTTCTACTATGCGCATGTAATATACATACGTACATATAAACCTTCTTGAACCTCTCTATCCGTTGACGAAAACTACATTAAAATCCGTTGCGTTATTTAAAAGATCTAAGCGTACAGATAGCGGCAGCGACTTTATTATAAACTACATATGTATAGATGAAGTAGTTACGAAGTACTACATTTATTATACTATTGTACTAAATTTATTATTAAAGTGAAACTTTTATTACATCGTCTCAAATTTTTTGGTCTGCGTATCGCATGTCGCGTGACGGTCGGCCGCGGAGTGGGGATAAAGTGAAAGGCGCTCGTCAGAGCAGCCGAGGCCAATGTGGCGGCGTCTATAGTTCCATCAGCTGACCGTGTAGTGTATAGACTATT